>JAQQSZ010000401.1:0-18966 GCA_028646595.1 Phalanger gymnotis | reverse complement strand
CTGCGTATCCCTTTTTGTCTTACTGTGTGTCTCTTTCTGTCTCTGTCTATCTGTGTGTCGCTCTCAGTCACTCTCTGTTTGTCTGTGTCCTAGTATGTCTATCACTGTGTCCCTCTCTGTCTCTGTGTCCCTCTCAGTGCCTTTTTCTCTCTGCGTCCTTCTCTGTGTGTCCCCTCATCTGTCCGTGTGTCCCCTCTGTCTGTCTGTGTGTCTCCTCTCCTTCAGAATGTGTCCCTCTTAATAACTCTCTGTGTGCCCTCTCAGTCACTCTCTGTTTTGTCTGTATGTCCCTCTCAGTCCCAGTTTATCTGTGTGTCTCTCTCTGTCCTAGTCTGTCTGTATGTGCTTCTGTGTCTGCTCTGTGTCCCCTCTTAATGTCTGCCTGTCTGTGTTTCGCCTCTCTGTGTGTCCAGTCTCTGTCTCTGTGTGTGTCCTCTCTCTGTCTGTGCGTCCCCTCTTTCTCTGTCTGTGTTTCTCTCTCTGTCTGTTTGTGTCCTCCCTGTCTGTCCATGTGTCCCTCTCTGTCTCTGTGTGTGCTTTCTGTGTCTGTTGTACCCTCTGTAAATCTGTGTACCCCCTCCACCTATCCGTGCGTCCCCTCGGTATTTCCGAGTGTCCCCTCCATCTATGTGTCCCCTCTCTGTCTTTCTGTGTGTCCATCTCAGTTTGTCTCTGTCTGTCTGTGTGTCCCTCTCAGTTCCTATCTGTCTGTGTGTCCCCCTCTGTTTTTGTGTGTATCCCTTTATGCCTGTGTGTCCCTATCAGCCTGTGTGTCTTTTCTGTCTGTGTGGCCTCCTCTATCTGTCTGTCTGCCCTACTCTGTCTGTCTGTGTGTCCCTCTCTATGGTTTTTCCTTCTCTCTCTCTGAATCCCCTCTCTGTATGTCCCTCATTGTCTCTGTCTGTGTGTCCCTCTATGTCAGTCTGCGTTTCCCTTTCTCCCTGTGCCTCTCTGTGAGTCCCTCTCTGTCGGTCTGTGTGTCTCCTTTTGGTCTGTGGGGCCCCTCTCAATTTGTCTATGTGTCCCAGCTCTGTCTGTCTGTGTGTCCCCTCTCAGTCCATGTCTGTCTGTGTGTCCTTCTCAGTCCCCGTCTGTCTGTGACCTTCCCTGTCTCAATCTATCCATTCTTGTCTGTCTCTCTGTGTGTCCCCTCTCTGTGTGTCTCTGTGTCCCTTGTATGTCCCTCTCTCTCTGTGTTTCCATCCCTTGGTCCCCTCTCTGTGTGTCCCACTCTGTCTCTGTATATCTGTGTGTCCCTCTCTGTCTCCATCTGTCTGTGTGTCACTCTTAGTCTCCGTCTGTCTGTAAATCCCTTTCAGTTCCCATCTGTGCATGTGTCCCTCTCTGTTTCTGTCTGACTGTGTGTCCCTCTCAGTCCTCTTCTGTCTGTTTGTACACTTCAGTCCCCCTCTGTCTGTGTGTCCCTATCAGTCTTCCTATGTTAGTCTGGGTGTCCCTCTCTGTTTCTGCGTGTCTGTGGGTCACTCTCTGCCTGCCTCAGTTTTGCTTTATGTCTGTGTTTCCCTCTTTGTCTCTCTGTCTGTGTGTCCACTGCCTGTCTGTGTGCCCCCTCTCTCTTGGTCTGTGTGGTCCCCTATGTCTGTCTCTCTGTCCTCCTCTGTCTGTCTGCGTGTCCCCCTCTCTCTGTGTGTCCCTCTCTATCTGTGTTTCCTCCTCTGTCTCTCTCTGAAAACCCTCTCTATATGTCCCTCACTGTCTCTGTCTGTGTGTGTGTCCCTCTCAGTCTGTCTGCTTTGCCCTTTCTCCCTCTGCCTTTCTGTGAGTCCCTCTCTGTCTATCTGTGCGTCTCCTTTCTGTATACATATCCCCTCTCCATTTGTCTATGTGTCCCCTCTCTGCCTGTGTGTCCCCTCTCCATCTGTCTGTGTCCCTCTCAGTCCTTGTCTACGTCCCTCCCCGTTTCTATCTGTCCTTCCTTCTCTTTCTGTCTGTGTGTCACCTCTCTGTGTTTTCCTGTGTTCCCTCTCTGTATGTCCCTCTCTGTCCCTGTCTGTCTGTGTCCCCCTATGTCTGTCTGTGTGTCCCTCTCTGTTTCTCTCTCTTCGTACCTTCTTTGTTTGTCCCTCTCTGTCACTTTGTATCTGTGTGTGCCTCTCTGTCTCTGTTCCTCTGTGTGTCCCTCTTTGTCTCTGTGTCTCTGTTTGTCCCCTCAGTCATCCTATGTCTGTGTGTCCCCCTCATTCCCCCTCTTTCTCTCTGTGCGTCCCTCTCTGTTTCCATCTCTCTTTGTCCCTCTTACTTTCCGTCTGTCTATCCTTTCAGTTCTCGTCTGTGTATTGTTTCAACAATCTAGCTAGCAGCTTTTGTGAGGGGGAAAATCCAACGCGAGCCCAACAACAAGCATGCTGCTAAAGCCCAGGTTCTTTTGATCTGCTTTACTAAGGAAAGCAACGTTAAGGGGTTAACAAGTTTACTTTAGCTCAGCATTCACTTAGTTCAGGGGAAAAAGCCAGCACCCTGAACTTCGGAACAAATACAAACAAATTACAAACATCGACAGACTTTGTCTGATTCAAATTCCAATACATAGTTACCAGAGTTTAACAAAGTCCCAGCATCCAGGTTTATGACCTGGAGGGCCCTTAGCTACAGCTGTGGGGAGTCTCTGCATCAGTGAGCCAACAAGAATGAGAGCCCTGAGCAAATAGCTCATCAAATGTCTTCTGAACTTAGGCTCCTATGATTGGCTCTTGAGTTAGCACCTCCCTTAGTACCCTGGAAGCTTCACATCCCCATAGGCTTAGCATCTAATAGGAGTTTGGGCCTGCGGCTTAACACCTAGTAAAACTCAATGAAATAAACTGAATGAATCAAAGGAAACAAAAGCCAAACTCTTCAAGGGCACTTGGTTGAACCGAGTGCTAAGAGCCCGTTTTGCTTACCAACACACATCTCTGTCTACTCGTGTGTCCCTCTCAGTCTACCTCTGTCTGTGTGTCCTCTTTCTGTCTCCGTTTGTGTGTCCCTTCTCTGTCTCTGTCTGTCTGTCCATCTGATGCCCATTCTCTTTGTGTGTCTCTATTAGTCCCCGTCTGTCTGTGTGTTCCACTCAGTCCCCCTCCGACTATGTGTCCCTCTGAATCCGCGTTTGTCTGTGTGTCACTCTCAGTTCCCATCTCTCTCTTTCTGTGTCCCTCTCCATCTTTCTGTGTTTTCCTTTATGTCTATGTATCCTTCTCTGTCTGTGTGTGTACGTCCCTCTCTGTCTCCGTCTGTCTGTGTGTCCTCTCTCGGTCTGTGTTTGCCCTCTCTATCTGTCTGTGTGTCTCCTCTGTCTGTCAGTGTAACCCTATTTGTCTCTGCGTCCCGTCTGTGTGTCCCTGTATCCCCTCTGTCTATCCTTATGTCACTTCCTTGTCTGTCTGTGTGTGTCTCTGCTCCATCATTATGGGTGTCCCTCTCAGTCCCAATCTGTCTGTGTGTCTCACTCTGTCTCTGTTTGGGTATCCTCCTCTGTGTGTATCTGTGTTCCTCTCAGTCCCCCTCTGTCTCTGTGTCCCTCTCAGTGCCCCTCTATCTGTGTGCCCCTCTCTGTCTCTATGTCCCCTCTCGGTGTCTGTCTGTCTCTATATCCCCTCTCAGTCTCTGTATCTGACTATGACTGTCTGTCTATCCCTTTCTTGTTTCTGCCTTTGTGTGTGGCCTCTCAGTCTTTTTCTCTTTGTGTGTCACCTCTCTGTGTGTCCCCTTCTGTCTCTCTGTGTTTCCCTCTCTGTCTCTGTGTCCCTCTCATTCCCTGTGTGTCTGTGTGTCCCACTCAGTCCCTGTCTGTGTGTACTTTCTGTGTTTCTGTGTGCCCTCTGTCTGTGTGCCCCCCCCCGTCTGTCCATGTGCCCCCTCCATTTGTCCATGAATCCTCTCTGTCTCTCTGTGTGTCTCCTCTCCGTCGGTCTGTGTGTCCCTCTCAGTAACTTTCTGTTTGTGTGCCCTCTCAGTCCCCGTCTGTCTTTGTCTCCCGCTCATTCTTCATCCATTTGTCTGTCCCTCTCAATCCTTTTCTGTCTGTGTGTCCCTCTTAGTCTCCCTCTGTGTGTGTGTCCCCTGTCTGTCTCTATGTGTCTGCGTGTCCCCTCTCGTTCGCTGAGTCCCATGCTATCTGTCTGTGTGTCACTCTCTGTCTCTCTAGGTCTGTGCATGCCTCTCTGGCTCTGTCTTTGTGTTCTTCTCCGTCTGTCTCTGTGTCCCCTCTCTGTCTCTCTGTGTGTCCCTTCTCAGTCTTCCTGTGGGTCCCCTATTTGTTTTGTGTCCTTCTCTGTCTGTCTGCGTGTACGTCTCATTGGCTCTCTCTCTCTCTGTGTCCTTCTCAGTCCCCCCTCTGTCTATCTGTGTGTCCCTCTCTGCCTTTGTCTGTATCCCACTCTGTCTTGTCCTTGTGTTCCTCTCTGTCTCTGTCTATCTGTGTGCCCCTCCCTGTCTTTATCTGTCTTTCCCTCACTATCTGTCTGTGTGTCCCCTCTATGTGTGTCTGGGTGTCTCCTCTCTGTATGTCCCTCTCAGTCTCCGTCTCTCTGTGTTTCCTTCTCAGGCCCCGTCTCTCTATTTTTCCCCCCACCCCGAGGCTCCTTCTGTCTGTATGTCCCTCTCACTTCCCCTTTGTCTGTATGTCCCTTTCAGGCCCCTTCTGGAACTCTGTGTGTCCCCTCTCAGTCTCTGTCAGTCTGTGTGCCCCCTCTCAGTTACTGCCTCTGTCCCACTCTATATGCCTATGTGTTGCTCCCTGTCTCTCTCTCTGTCTGCGTGTCCCTCCCTATCTTTCTCTGTCTTTCCTTCTCTGTCTGTCCCCTCTCTGTATGTCCTTCTCTGTCTATGTATGTCTGTGTGTCCCTCTCAGTCCCCGTTTGTCTATGTGTTCCTCTCAGTATCAGCCTGTCTTTATATTCCCTCTCAGTCACCTTCTGATTATGTGTGGCTCTATGTCTCTGTGACTCTGTGTCCCTCTCAGTCTCTGTCTTTCTGTGTGTCCCTCTAAGTCCCCGCCAGTCTGTTTGTCCCCCTCAGTCTGTTAGTCCCCCTCTGTCTCTCTGGGTGTCCCTCTCTGTTTCTGCCTGTCTGTGGGTAACTCCCTGCCTGTCCGAGTTTCCCTTTATGTCTGTGTGTCCCTCTTTGTCTTTCTATCTGTGTGTCTCTCTCTGTCTGTCTCTGTGTCCCCTCTCTGTTTGTCTGTCTGTCCTCCTTTGTCTGTCCGTGTTTTCCTCTCTGTCTGTGTGTCCCTCTCTATCTGTTTTATCTCCTCTGTCTCTCTCTGAATCCCCTCTCTCTATGTTGCTCTCTGTCTCTGTCTGTGTGTCCCTCTATGTCTTTGTGTCCCTCTCTGTCATTCTCTGTGTCCCTTTCTCCTTTTTGTCTCTGCCTTTGTGTGTGTCCTTCTCTGTCCCTGTCTCTCTGTCTCTCTGTCGGTCTGTGTGTTCCCTCTCAGTCTCTTTCTGTTTGTGTGTCACCTCTCCGTCTGTATGTCCCCTCTGTCTCTCTGTGTTTCCCTCTCTGTCTCTATGTGTCCCTCTCAGTCCCTGTCTGTGTGTACCTTCTGTTTCTCTGTGTACCCTCTGTCTGTATGTTCCTTCCGTCTGTCCATATGCCCCCTCCATTTGTCCGTGTTTCCCCTCCATCTCTCTGTGTGTCTCCTTTCCATCGGTCTGTGTGTCTCTCTCAGTAGCTGTCTGTTTGTGTGCCCTCTCAGTCTCCATCTGTCCTTGTCTCCCTCTCTATAGATCTGTATATCCTTCTATATATCTGTTTGTCTGTCCCTCTCAGTCTAACTCTCTGTGTGTCCCTCTCAGTCTCACTCTCTCGGTATTCCCTCACAGTCCCCCTCTGTCTATTTGTGTCTCCTTCTCTGTCTCAATCTATGTGTCCCCTTATAACATCAAGGCAAAATTAAAAGATAACCATGAATATACCTGAATGGTCCAGAATTGCAGGATATAAGGAATTCGCTAAGTAGAAGGCAGAGGAGTTACAGCATTTATTGAAGCCTCCAAGTAGCATACCCATGGACTAGTGCCCCCCTACTCCACATCCTGGCAAGAACCTTCCAAACCCACTGTGCCCATCTCATAATAGTGACCAGGAGGCCACAGAAAAACATTATGGCAGAAAGCCAAGCCATACTGGTGCTTCTCCCCCGATGCCAGGGCCCTCCAGCAAGAAGACCACCCATTGGCCTCAAGCCCCTGCTCAGCACACTCCAGTGTGCACGAGGGTCAGTCCTGCTTTTTGCAGTGCCTGCCCCCGTCTCTGCCACTTCCACTGCCCCTGCAACCACCTCTTCCCAATCTCCAAGCTGTATTCTCTCCTCCCACACAGTCGCCAGACGTCATCACGTCGACCAGAACATCATCTGAGCGACCAGAACTCAGGCGCCTATCAATGGCTTCAGTGCTAGCCACTCCCACCATGACCCTGAGAGCCCACTCAAATGCGCCGGAAAGATCTTCCTATTCACTCATTGCCTTTACATCCCTCTCAGCTTCAGTCTGTTTCCCGCTCTGTCTATGTGTCCCTCTCTTTCTCTCTCGGTCTGTGTGTCCTTCCCTGTGTTTGTCTCTCTCTTCCTCTCTGTCTATCTGTGAGTCCCTTCTCTGTGTTTCTATGTGTCGTCTACTTGTCTGTCTCTCTGTCGCCCTGTATATATCTGTGTGTCCCTTCTCTGTCTGCCTGCACTCCTCTGTCTGTCGGTGTACCCCCTCTGTCTGTGTGTCCTCCTCAGTCTGTCTCTGTGTCTCTCTGATGTGATTCCTCCTCTGTCTGTGTGTCCCCTCTCTGTGTGTCCATCTCTGTCTCTGTAAGTTTGTGTGTCCTTCTCATTCCCCCTCCCTATGTGTGTCCTTCTCAGTCACTGTCTGTCTGTATGACCGTCTCATTTACCCCTCTGTCTGTGTGTCCCTGTCAGTCTCCCTCTGTCTATCTATGCATCCCTCTCTTTCTCTGTCTGTGTGTCCCCTGTCAGTATCAGTCTGTGGCCCACTCTCTCTGTCTATATGTCCCTCTCTGTCTCTGTTTGTGTGTCCCTCCCTGTCTTTGTCTATCTCTCTATATCTATCTCTGTGTCCCCTCTGTCTATGTATGAATTCCAGTTAACCAAAAATTTTCCCAGAATGCTTTTCTTAATTGTTTTTTCTGAACACTTTTATCAATAGCCAACCTATAGTTGAAATTCAAATGTGATTTTACAAATACAGTTGCATCCCAATTGGCTGAATCATTTTTCAAATAAATTTTCTGTCGGTATATCAGATAGGTAATCTATTTTTAATCTATTTCTCCCTAGTTCAAAAATTACTCATTAAATTGAAGACTTTCAGCTTTGGCTAAAAGAATGCCATAGTGGTGACATTTTTTATCCTATTGTACAGTTTCAGTGAGTGAACATTGTATAATTCTACATTATTATCTACAAAAATGTAGAAAATCATTTTCACGGTTTACCATTCACTTAAATCACTCCATTTTCTGCCATCTATCCATAGTAAAGTAAGTTCTTCATCAAGCCAACTAGAGAATTCTAATAAATAATAATAGCTAAAAATGATTTCATCATTCCTTCTATCTGAGAAAAGATGCAAGTTCATCTGCTGAATTATATTTTCCACTAACATATTCCTAGGAAGAGCATTAAAGTTATTGGTTTTTCAAATGAAATATCTTTATACTTATCTGACTTTAATCCACTTGAGATACATGCTTTCCAGGAACAATCCTTGAATTTTCCAAAGTCTGTATGATATGATGATTAATTTTTGTTCTGTATGAATATTAACTGATGGTGACTCTAATGAAATTGAATTTAATGAAAGTTTTTCAAGAATATAAATCATTAAAGTAAAACTTTCCAAAAAATTCATGTTGATTAATCTCAGACCTAGAATCAGGAAGACCTAAGTTTAAATGTGGCCTCAGATATGTACAAGTTTGTGAAGCTGGGTGAGTCACTTAACATTGTTTGGGTCATTTTCCTCATCTGTAAAATGAGCTGGAGAAGGGAATGCAAACACTTCAGTATCTTTGCCAAGAAAACCCCAAATGGGGCCATGAAGAATTGAAAATGACTGAAACAAGCGAGCAAAAAGAACAACAGTCTCTTTAGAAAACGCAATTGGAAAACAAGTGAGCGAAAATTCGTGTGTAACACTGGATAAGGACAGCACAGAGTAGTAGCAGCTCCTAAGGAATAAAGCACTCATTTCTGTCCTTGTACTGAACCAGTTTTAATTATTTCAGTGTCAAGTTTTTACCAACAACTTTTAGTTTAGTTTCATTTTTGAAAAATTAGATTAATGATAAAGAGAATGTTTTATTCAGAAAGATTTTTAAGTGATTTTTTTCTTGTTTTAGTAATGACATTTCTAAATGAAAATTACAGTCAATGTTTTGATTAATGCCACATGAAGAATTTAGGAATATTTTCTAACAACTTCCTGGCTAGTCTAAACATTCTTCCTAGCATTGTAAAAGGGCACAATAAGGACAAGATGCAACAAAATTCATCTTCTAGTAGTGCTTTTGTTCAGTCATATGTCCTATCTGAATCTCCTTGACCCCATTTAAGTTCTCTTAGCAAAAACACTGGAACTGTGTTTTTGTTTGATATTACTTTTGTAATTGTTTTTTGTTGAATTGTTTGATATTGCTTTTTCCAGTTCATTTTACACATGAGGAAACTGAGGCAAGAAACACTAAGTAACTTGAAAAGAAACGACAAAGAACAACAAAAACATTGAGAAATTCCTGAAAATTTAACAGTTGGTTCATGGAAGGCTTTAAAAAGCTGATTCCAACTGGTAGGATGGTCTTAATCACACTTTGATCCTTATTTCATAAACCTCCTTCAACATTCAGATCAACTATTTTCTTTTTCCCCCAGTTACTGCTCTTCTGAATGTGGAATTAATGCTACCCAGGGCCAGGCATTATAGAGTGAAGCCTGCTCCATTTTCACTCTACAATTCTTATAACTTAACCTTTATCATATCACTTCAGACAAAATTAAAAGAGAAAAGAGTAATTTCAATGGTAACGATTTAGTCTCAATTTCTATTGTAACTGAAAGAATTCATTACCGACACCAGTTCATAAATCCAGGATTTCATTTGTCTCTATTCTATTTTCCTAAAGAGTAAGTGATATTTCAGTACAAAAATGAGAGAAAATGTAATACCAGGGTTTGGACACGCGATGGCAGACTAAAACTGTAATATCTGAATTGCCCACCAGGCGGCAGGCGTGCAATGCAAAGATTTAATGAAATGTAATATTCTTTCTGGACACCAGATGTCATCGAAAGACCATGTTATCTAATTCAAAGTCAAGTAATTGTTCAAAAAACTTTTCTTTAGCACCTACTATGTTCTAGGGGCTGCTCTAAGTGCTGAGGATACAAAAACAAACATGAGGCACTCTGTGGCATGGAAAACGTAAACATATATACGTCTGTAAGAAACGTCAACGAAAGGAAGGGCAACAGGGTAGTGTTCTAATCGTTAGGGTGTACCACATTTAGTAAGTCAACAAACATTTATTAAGTGTCTGCTAAGTGCCAGACACGGTGCTCAGCTCTGGGGAAGGCAAAAGAGGGCAAAAAAAAAGAATTCCATGCCTCAAGTAGCACACAATCTACTTGGAGACTAAAAAAATAATAATAAAATAAGCTATATACATGATGCATAGGAATTAATTTAGAGAAGGAGGGCACTAGAATTGAGAGGGTTTGGGAGAGGCTTCAAGTCAAAGATGAGCTGTTGACTGCAAATTTAAAATCCATGGGAGCCAGGAGAAATAAGAAGAAAGGTAGCACAGTGAGTACAGCACTGGCCCTGGAGTCATGAAGACCTGAGTTCAAATCAAGGCTGAGACACTTGACGTACTAGCTGTGTGACCTTGGCAAATCACTTAACCCCAATTTCCCTGCCTTTCACCATCCAAAAAAGAGAACTAAGAAGGAAAATCATGCTGGGTATGCTGGATAGACAGAGAAAAATAAATGGAGTATCTTGGTCATGGAACATCAAGGAGGCCCTTGTCACAGGTTCAAAGAATAAGTGGAAGGGGGTAAAGGGTAAGAAGATAGGAAAGATAGGAGGTGGCTAAGTTATCAAGCACCTTGGAGAGGAGAGAAGAGGAGACGAGAGGAGAGGATAGAAGGGGAGAGGAGAGGCAGCTCAGATAACAGGTAGTGGTTTGTCGTTTGTTCCCACACAGGACTATGACATCAGGTAGATGTTGTAATGACTTGCAGTTGCATTGGATTTAAGTGAGGGAGGGCTATGCAAAATCACCAGCCTCACTTTCTCCTGCGGAGCCATCTTGGTCCAGTGTCTAGATATGTATCAGGATGACTAGAGATGGTCCAGAATGCAGTGGGAGACCTTGGCCTTTTTAACCTAAGGTCATTCCCTGGTCTCAATATGACAGAGGCAAGGCCCATTCAATAAACAAAGCTAGGATGGTTGGATGTTGTCCTTTCTTGAAGAGAACACTTGGGGTTTACTGGTTAGATTTCTTTTTCAAAGACTGTGCCTTAAACCCAATTCCCTCTGGATCTCATTAATTGGGTCCTGGGAGGAGCTATCAGCTGGAAAGGCTTCAGAAGTGGAGGATACTTCTCAAGTACAAATTGAAGATGTAGAGTCAAGCTTCAAGATGAAAATCTGGAATAAGGAAGAGGAAATCCAGGGCAAGGAGAAGCGAAAACAAGTGAGGAATGAGAGCTAGGTTTTAGTAATGGCAAGACTTGGAAACTACTTGGATATAGGGAATGAGAGACTGTGAGGACCATAAAGTGAATTCACATCCACAAACATTGGTTAATTGCTTACTATGTTCCAGGTAGTTTCCTAAGTGTTTAGAATAATAATGCAAAAAAGAAAGAAAGAAAATGAATGAAAACAGTTACTGCCATCAATGAACTTTCAATTTAATCAGGGAAGAAAACAGAAAAAAGGAAGTAGAAATGGGGGTCAGGTACATAATGTAGACACATGAAGGAAAAGTCTAAGTCCCTTAGTAGAAGACATACATAAATGCTAAACCTGTCCTTAATCATCTCCTTAAATGGAGGTTTTCATGTTCATGGTTCTGCTCACCAATCATGGTGGAGGGAAGGGAGTGAAGAAGTATGAGTACCTTTACTATCATTTGATAGTCAGATACATAGACTTGAGCATTCATTAAGTGCTTTCTAAGGGCCAAGTACTTTGTTGATGGCTAAATCTAAAATTATAAGCAAGCAAGAAGGTTTCTGCCGACAATAAGCATACATTATAATAGAGAAAAAGGTCACATGAAGAGGAGCTGGAAGTGGTAGAGTAGAACATGGTTTAAAGTCTGTAGTCCTTACGCCATTGAAAATAACGAAAAGGTGCATAAAATATTTAGGGATCAGTCTGGAAAAGCATACAAAATAACAGTATGTTTAATTACAAAGTTGCCCTGCCCCTACAGAAATAAAGAAGAGCTTTATTAACCAGAAAGACATTCAGTGCTCATGGTAGATCATGCCAATATAACAAAAATATCAGGGCTTTGAAGAATAATTTGCTAGTCAAATGCCATGTCAATGACACAACCAAAAAGGTACTTTACACAACTAATTATATAACACGAAAATATTTTGGAGAATGAGACCTAGAATATCAATGGGAATGACTCCCCAAACTTTGAAATATTCACAATTCAAACTATACTAGAAACCAGTAGTCATCAAAAATGCAATGGTTTGGAAAAACAGAGAAGCAGATCCATGGGACAATCTAAAAAGAGAGATTGAGCAGTTATGGAATTGTCATATCCCATGTTTGCTAAACCTGAAAAGATGAATGACTCACGAATGAAGTCCTTATTTGATGATAATTTCTGGAATAACTAGCAAACACTCAAGGAGAAGTTGAAGTTAGACTAACAGCATACAGCATTTTGGACACTAAATTTTAAATGGACTTACACCATTATTCATGATCATATCACAGAAAAATCAGAAAAAATATAGAACACATACCTTAATCAGTTATATGTAAAAGACACATTCTTAAGGCATTCTGTGTATCTCGGGACCTTATTTCTTCTGCCATACAATACATACTTTAGCCAGCATCTCTTCAAGCCATGGATTATCAGTTTCAGAGTTAAATTAAAAGCTATTGGGCTAGATGGCTCTGTGAAAGGAACTACTGGAGCTCTCTCACAAATTCTGTCCACAGATTCCATGTACCCATTTTGACTTGGTATAGAGTATGAGATGTTGGTCTATGCTTAGTTTCTGCTGTATTATTTTCTACTTTTCCCAGCAGTTTTCATCAAATTGTGAGTTCTTATTGAAGAAGCGAGAGTCCTTGGGCTTATCAAACAGTAGATTACTATAGTCACTGACTATTGTATCTCGTATATCTGACATATTCCACTGATCCACTGCTCTTTTTCATAGCCAGTACCAAGTAGTTTTCCTGATTGCTGCTTTATAATGCAATTTAAGATCTGGTATGGCTAGGCCACCTTCTCTAGCATCATCAATATTTCAATATATAACCAACAAAGCACAGCAACAAGAAATAGAAAAATTCCATCTAAAATGACTGTAGACAATATAAAATACCTGGGAGTCTACCTGCTAAGACAAACTGAAGAACTGCATAAACAACAAATATTTTTCACACGAATAAAGTCACATCTAAGCAATTGGAAAATATCACTCGCTCATGGATAGTTGAGCCAATAGCATAAAAAGTGACAATTCTAACTAAATTTATTTACTTATTCAGGACCACACTAATCAAACTACTAAAAATTATTTTACAGAGCTAGAAAAATTATAATGAAATTCATCTGGAAAATCAAAAGGTCCAGAATATCAAAGGAATTAATGAAAAAATGAGAAGAAAGGTGGACTGATGGTACCAGATCTCAAACTGTATCATAAAACTGTAATCATCAAAACTATCTGGTACTGTTTAAGAAATAGAGTAGTGTATCAGTGAAATAGATTAGGTATACAAGACATTAGTAAATGGCCATGGTAATCTAGTGTTTGATAAGCCCAGAGACCCCAGCTTCTGATACAAGAACTCACTATTGGACAAAAACGTCTGGGGAAACTGGAAAATAGTATGGCAGAAACTAGGCATAGATACCATTTTACACTGTCCATAAGCAGATTAGGAGAGCATGGAATAGTTTACCTGTCATATCTATGAAGGAGGGAACAGTTTAGGGCCAAACAAGAGAGAAAGAATATTACAAGATGTAAAATGGATCATTTTGATCATGTTAACTGAGAAAGATTTTGCACAAACAAAACCAATGGAACCAGGACTAGAAGGAAAGCAGAAATCTGGAGAATAATTTTATGGCCAACATCCCTGATAAAGGCTTCATTTCTCAAATATGTAGAGAACTGAGTCAACTTTATAAGAATGCACATGTTTCCAAAATGTATAAATGGTCAAAGGATACGAACATGCTGTTTTCAGATGAAGGAATCAAAGATATCTGTAGTCATATGAAAAACAGCTCTAAATCACTATTGATTAGAGAAATGAAAATTAAACAACTCTGAAGTACCACATTTCACCTATCAGATTGACTAATATGACAGAAAAGGAAAATGATAAATGTTGGAGGTGCTGTGGGAAAATTGGGGCTAATACATTGTTGGTGTAGTTGTGAACTCTTTCAACCATTCTGGAGAGCCATTTGAGACTGTGCCCAAAGGGCGATCAAACCATGCATGGAGACTCCCCTAATTTCTCAATTTTTTTCATTAGTTGTCTTGATATTCTTAACATTTTGTTCTTCAAGATGTATTTTGTTATAATTTTTCTAGCTCCATAAAATAATTTTAGTTGTTTGATTGGTATGGCACTGAAAAAGAAAATTAATTTAGATAGAACTATCATTTTCATCATATGGGCTCAGCGTATTGTTGAGCAGTTGATATTTTTCCAATTATTCAAATCTGATTTTATTTGTAAGAAAAGTATTTTGTGTTCACATAATTCCTGAATTTCTCTGAGCAGGAAGATTCCCAATTATTTTGTATTGTCTATGGTAATTTTACTATTTTTTTTTGAAATTCTTTTTTGAGGGGGGAAGGCAGGGCAATTGGGATTAAGTGATTTGTCCAAGGTCACACAGCTTGTAAGTGTGTCAAATTCAGAGGCTGGATTTGAACTCAGGTCATGCAGACTTCAGGGCGGGTGTTCTACTCACTGTGCAACCTAGCTGCCCCGAAGTATATGATTATTTTAAATGGAATTTTCCTTTCTATCTCTTGTTCACTATATAGAAATGCTGATGATTTATGTGGGTTTATTTCCTTTCCTGCAACTGTGCTAAAGTTGTAAAATATTTCAGCTGCTTTTTAGTTTATTCTCTAGGATTCTCTATGTATACCAACTGCAAAGACTGAGAGTTTTGTTTCCTTGTTGCCTATTGTAATTACTTCAATTACTTTTTCTTCTCTTATTGTTAGAACTAACATTTCTAGTACAATATTGAATAATAATGGTGATAATGGAGATTCTTGCTTCACTGCTGATCTTATTGGAAAGACTTCTAGCTTATTTCCGTTACAGATAATGCTTGCTGATGTTTTTAGATAGAATCTATTTCTCATGTTAAGGAAAGCTCCTTTTATTCCTATGCTGTCTAGTGCTAGCCTGTGGAGGGTGGGGGGGGTGGGGAAGGGGTCTTTAGATCATAGCCTGTTGGAGGTGGGATGATCCTTATGTAAAAGTGAGGAGCTGCTCTGATTATCCCATCCCCTTCAAAGTAAGTACCTTAGACAAGAGCAGTTGTTACTTCAATCAATCAGTCAGTTAATCAGAATCAAATGTGAACAGGGTCTGTATATATCTTCCCCAATCAATCAAAAACACTGCCTTAAGAGAATTGATCATGCCTTTAGGAACTTGTAGGAAACCCAGAAGAAGATTAGAGATTCCTAGGGTTTGGAAGGAGAGAAGAAAGAGCAGAGTTACAACAAGCTGAGCCAAGAAGTGGTAGAGCTGGGTCAACCAGCAAAAGGGAGAAAGGAGGCAGGACTGAGGTGGGGCAGAGAAGGAAAATATGAACGATGGACAGTGGCTCTATGAACATCTCAGAGTAGAAGACCCAGGCTGGTCCTGCCAGTGTATCCACCTACTCAACATCAAGGAAATTTTGAAGAAGATGTCTGCTCCTTTCCTAGCTTCCCCTCTCAATACCCATCTAGTCATAGACACTATAGTAATCTGATTTTTAGTACACAAAGCACATAAACACACAAAGGTTTCTAGTAACCTGGATTTTCCTTCAAGCACAAAGAGGCCAAGGGTTAAATAGGGATGGATGTAAATGTCAATTCAAGTAGAGATCCTCACTTCAGTCTAAATTTTGCTAATTTTCCTAACCCATAATGCTTCATCTAAAAGAAATTCCTTAAAGTTGCAGAAGTGGGAACCATGTGGTTTGAAAAGGGGAGTTTTAGTATACCTAGGCTCACTTTAAAAATGAGTGGTGTTACACTTAGATGATAGATCATAGAATGTTAAGGCTGGGAACCTCCTTAGATCACAGAATGTGAGAAATGGGAGGACTCAGAGGACAGAGAATATGGAATGTCACAGCTGGAAGGGGACCTTGGTAGACAAAAAGTAAGTGGAGGGGAGGATCATATTAACATCACAGAATGCCAGACCTGAAAGGGACCTTGGAGCCCAGAATGGCACTGCTCTAGGAGGAGCTCTATAGACTGGACACTAGAATGGGGTTCAACAAACAGACAGAAAGCTGTGGGAGGGTCTTGAGAACACTGAAAATCATTGCTGGAAGAGTGTTTGTCTAAGATGACACAGTTTTTGCTTGAGATCTTCTTAATTAGGATGTGGAACTGAGGTCAAGTCTATTGATACACTTGCCTAAGATCACTGATACTTCCAAACTAATTAAGACCCATTTCTTGCTCCCACCATCTCTGCTCTGGCAGAACCTAGAGTGTGTATGGTGCAAATGTAATCTCTAATTTTAAAGCAAGCCCTTCCTATAGGTGATTTTTACTAATAACTCAGTACAAAAGTGAAAAGGAAGTTTTCCCTTGCCAGGTAGCAAAAAAGAACTCATGTAAGCCCAGGAGACCTTAATCCCCTGCCACTATATGAATGACTACTCCTTGGTGGTTTGGTGTAATCACCGCAAATTACTGATGAGGTGAATCATTTAATCAATGTAAATATGAAAGCATAAACTGGCCTTGAAGCCTCCTGTGCCAAAAAGCCCAACCCCTGAGGCCCCATGATGCTTGCTCCTGCCTTATTCAAAGAGCAGGGGGTGGGTGGTGGTTCACACTTTTCCAGTGGAAATTCAGATCAAGTTACCCACAGTGGAACATAATGTCTATAGAGGTAAATTTTAGTGTCCAGCAAGTCAGGAGCATCTACTTTCAATCACTAGTTGTCATAGTTACTGCTTGTTGCTAACGATACCTGGAATCTTGAGTTGCTGGCACTCAGGTACCTCTTTATCAGGCCTCCACTATAATCCCTAGGCCAGGGGGAGTGGAGGGCTTCTTCCTATCTTTGTCCTGGACTGCCAGCTGGGAGCAGATCTAAATCACCATTGGCTACAAAATATCAGGAGATTCCCACAAATGCACAATGCGTACACACAGGCATTGTGTATATTGTCTATATTGAGAGACAGAACAAAACAAAGACAAACACAGATGCAGAGATAGAGATAGGCAGAGCCAGAGCCAGGGAAAGAGAAATAAAGATGGTGAATGCAGATTGATATGCAGAAGTAGACCCATGAAGCAAGCAGCTGTTCTTAGGAGACATGTATCATGGAAGGAGGTGGTGATATATTGACTGGTCTGGCACTTACTGTGCCCCATCTGTCCACCAACTGCCTTTCAAAGGCAATACCCACTACTGTCTAAAACAGCTAAGAGACCTGCTCAAGGAGTCAGAGCATGTCCTGAAGGAAAATTACCAGGCACTCTTCCTGTAATGTGCAAAATATTCACGGAGATGGTTGCCATGGCCACTTCATCTTCTCAAGTTCTCATTCCACTTGCACTTTCATGATGTATTTGAGATTGCCTTTAGATTTTTTTGCCAGAGAAAATTTGGTGGAGACTATAGATTACTTTACAGCCCCAGACCCATCATCTATCCAAGGAGAGCTCTGTACTGACAACCATGAATGAATGAATGAAAGAACATTGGTTAGGCACTTACTATGTGCAAAGAATGTACTAAGTGCTGAGAGAATATGCATATATATATGTTTATGTATGTACATGTATAAGTGTGTATGTATATATGTATGTATATATATACATATATACGTGTATATATATATACATGTATATATATATATATATAGAGAGAGAGAGAGAGAGAGAGAGAGAGACAGAGGGCGGGCACAGGGTGAGTTGAAGATGAAGGGAAGATATCTAAAAGAAATAAAATCAAATTAATGGATGAGAGAGGAATATATTGGGTGGGGAGATTGGGAGAGATAGAAAGGGGTAAATTATCTCTCATAAAAGTGGCAAGAAAAGGCAGTTATGTAGGAGGAGAGGAGAGGGCAGGTGAGGGGGAATGGGTGAATCTTGCTGTCATCAGCTTTGACTTGAGGAGGGAATACCATACATACTCAGTTGGGTATCTTACCCCACAGGAGAGAAGGAGGAAGATAAAAAAGGGGGATGACAGACGGGAAAGCAGATGCTGGTGCAGGTAATCAAAAACAAACACTTTCGAAAAGGGACGGGGTCAAGGGAGAAAATTGAATAAAGTGGGATAGGATAGGAAGGAGCAAAATATAGTTAGTCTTTCACAACATGAGTATTGTGGAAGGGTTTTACATAATGATACGCATGTGGCCCATGTTGAATTGCTTGACTTCTTAGGGAGGGTGGGTGGGAAGGGAAGAGGGGAGAGAATTAGGAACTCAAAGTTTTAAAAAACAGATGTTCAAAAACAAAAATAAAAACATTTTTGCATGCAACTAGAAAATAAGACCCACAGGCAATGGGGCATAGAAATTTATCTTACCGTACAAGAAAGGGAAAAGGGGGATGGGAGGTGAGTGGGGTGACAGAAAGGAGGACTGAGTGGGGAACAGGGCAACCAGAATATATGCCATCTTGGAGTGGAGGAGGAGGGTAGAAATGGGGAGAAAATTTGTAATTCAATCTCTTGTGAAAATCAATTCTGAAAACCATATATATTAAATAAAAAAAATATACTTCATAGTTAAGGCCAACCATTTTCTTGTACATACTTCCTCCAAGTTTTATCCTTGTCAGTGGGCTCCATTAACACTGAGCATTGAGCATGGCCTCAAGAGTTGGCTGCTGGCCACTTTCCTTGGACTCACCTGCATGGTGATCCTCTGACATGGCTGCCTCTCTCTCATTCAGGTAGAAGATCACGGTCATTGGTCTCCGCAGATTCTCAGGGCAGGGGTGACCTGGGAGACAATCTTTGGGCTGACCCTTGAATCTTTACCACCTACCATCTGTGTTTATTGAGGCGGCTGAGCCACCTAAGGTCTACATGCTCTAGACAAGTTTCTGAAAGTAGACATTGCAGGCAGAGGTGTCAATGGAGAGATTTTCTTTCTCTGGTAGTCCTCCATATCCCTCATAACTCTAGTCCCTTTCCCCACAGCTGCCTGATCAAGAGGCCTTCTTCTCAGCCTCCACAGGCTTCTAGCTAGAAGTCTGGGAACCCTCAGGACATCTGGTTCCTTTGGCTGATGCTCCTTGTGGGTAAGGCACTATCCTGGAGCCTGGGAGGATCCCCAACCTTCTGCCTCAAGTCTCTTCCTTCATTGGTGGGGGTGGATTCCCAGTCGCTATTGCCTCCATTTTCCTCCAGATCTGGCATCATCAGAGGAAGACATGCATCCATGGTTGGATCTCCCCCTGCCTGGAGAAAGAAGGCTGAGACCTGGCTCTGCCCCAGACTA
>JAQQSZ010000400.1:0-18971 GCA_028646595.1 Phalanger gymnotis | reverse complement strand
GCATCTCTAGGGATTGTATAAGACTCCAAATAAATCTAGGAGAATTCATAAGACTAGAGACATTTGGCAGTGATGGAGGAATGTGCCAGAATATGCTAGTTTTATCTCTAAAATCCCTTCCTATCCTAATATCTATGAATCTATGACTCTGTTGGTATTCAAGAAAGATAAACAAACAAAAAACCCATTTCCTTGCCACAAAGAAATAGATTAGATGAAAATGTTTGTTTACATTTTTAATGTAGGCTAGCACAGCTTATAAAGAATTGAATAGCATAGAGAACTATGTGTTAGAATACCTGCTTTGCTTATTTATAACAAAATTAGAAATTAAAACAATTTACCTCTATAATAGGCTTGGCATATATAATAAAGGATCCTTACCTGTAAGAATGCAAAGGCTTGCCTCAGGAACCTTCAAACATTTTGTATCATGTACCTCTTTGACTGTCTGGTCTGTTCCAGATACATTCCCTGTCAACTACCTAGAACCCATAGCGAAGGATTAGAGAACATTAACTAATGTTCTTGTTCAGTGCTAACTAGCACTGAAAGGTAGTTTAGAGAACACCTAGTCCAAGGGTTCTTAACTTTTTTTGTGTCATGGACCCCTTTGGCAATCCAGTGAAGCCTATGGTCCCCCTTCTTACAATAAGGTTGTCAGATACTCAAAATAAAATACATAGATTGCAAAGGAAACTGGGGGCAGCTAGGTGGCACAATGGACTGAGCCTGGAATCAGGAAGATCTCAATTCAAGTTCAACCTCAGACACTTACTAGCTGTGTGACCCTGGGCGAGTCACTTAACCCCGTTGGCCTCAGTTTCCTCATCTGTAAAATGAGCTAGAGAATGAAATAACGAACCATTCTAGTGTCTTTGCCAAGAAAACCCCAAATGGAGTCACAAAGAGTCAGACATCACTGAAAAAGACTGAACACTGAGAATACTGATTGAGGGACAGTACCTCCAGCAGAGATAGATGAAGAACATAGTAGCAGGCAGGTCTGAGTATATAGTATCTTATCTGAGGACTATAGATGAAGCAAATGATAAGCTGAGAGTTGGCTGACAAAACAGACCAAAAGACCTATATTCACTCCTCCACAGGGAAGAGGCCTATTTAACTACAACAACCGACAATGCGTAGCAGAAGGGACTAAAAACTAGAGAACGAGCTATGAGCACGGCATCCATAGTGAATATCATACAAAGAATTCAGTGATCCAATAAATACTGAGCTGATGATGATCTGAGATGGAGAGCAGAGCCTGGAGGGAAGCATTGAAGAGAAAAACCCAGCAGAGAGGAGAAAGACCTTGACCATTTTACAATATTGGACGACTTGCCCCTCCATGTATGTACTGTGGTCACACATGTTTCCTGCATATAGATGCACAAGTGTTCCCATGCACAGACATCACACATGTAATTTCTGTGTAAGGCTTTACTCTTCTGTTGAATATACATATAAATTTTGAGGTTTTGTTTTGTTTGGGTTTTTTTTGAAACTAGGTCTCCTAAGTCATCCAGGTCAGAAGTGAGTCACTTAAGGGCATGAATCTCACCACCAATAAGCCCCAGACCTCTGACCTGATTCATTTCTAATGCGGACTGGTTCATCCTGCCTTAGGCAGACTGGTCACCCTCCCCAACACACCCAGGTTATTGGTGGCAAACCTGGTGTGGACACCTAATTGGCTCAGCCCACAGCAGCTCAAGACTCCTGAGCTTAAGCAATCCACCACCAGCAAGCTCCCTGGAAGCAGGGACTATAGGTATTTACTAATCATGCCCAGCTACGATATGTATTTATGGGAGAATAAATTCAAATTTTTTTTAGAGAAAATGTTCTCAATTACTTAATTTACATTACAATCTTGGGCAAGTCATTTAACAGTCCACGACTCCAGGAAACTCTTGTAAGACTATAGCTAGAAAACGGTTTTTGATCTTCATTGGTATAGGGCAGGGGTGGGGAACCTGTGGCCTCGAGGCCACATGTGGCCCTCTAGGTCCTCAAGTACAGCCCTTTTGAAAAGGACTTGAGGACCTAGAGGGCCATATATGGCCTTGAGGCTGCAGGTTCTCCACCCATGGTATCCCTAGTATAGGGAATTGTCTCCCCAAGTGTTCTTTATGCCAAATAAATCACAATTGGGTCTAGACCAAGTCATAATAATAATTGAGCGGCTTTGTTTTGAACTGTGTGTCATTTGGCTGACTAGCAAAACACATGCACACACTAACTTTTTGGTAGTGGCTTGTGAGCCATGGTTTGAAGAGTACTCACAAAATATTTGGAGTCTGAGGCAGCTATGCTGTGTCAAATGTCTAAATTCATGACTTGTTATGGTAATGAAGTGCATTCTGTGACATAGTGAAAGGCAGTATAAGTGGGTGGGGGTAATTAGCTGAATGGTCTTACTGGTAGAAATGCAAACATACATCCTTCAATCATGAGATCATAGATTTAGAGCTGAAAATGACTTGAGGGGCCATATGGTCCAAACTCCTTGCTTTACAAATGAGGACTCGATTTGAGAAAGGTTTAATTACTTGCACATGTGAGTATCAAAGGTGGATTTGAATCAAATTTTTATTAACTCCAAGTGTGTCTCACTATCCACTATGCAGTACTGCCTCTGACAATGCATATAAAAAACATACCTCCTTGGAGCCATCCATACAGAACTGGAGCTGAGGTCATTGGCAACCAATGACCTAATCTCATGACAGACACAGGCAAGTTGGTTGATACCCATGGAGATTCCTAGTGTTGGATGGACCACATGGGAATGTTACTAAGTTCATAATAATTATGATTATTAAATTTGTAGGAATACATGTACAGTTTTACAAAGATAAAAAACTATCTGGGCAAAAATATGATGTGGGTAAAAAGGAGTCATAGCTTCTCAGTGGTTCATGTGAGAAAGACCTGGCTGTCTTAGTAGACCTCAAACTTAATATGAATGAACAGTATAACATAGCTTCCCAAAAAAGCTAATACCAGCTTAGGCTGTATTGAGTAGAAGAATAAAGGACATGATGTTACATTATATTATATTCTGTGCTAGAGAGACCATATCTAGTATAATGTGTTCAGTTCTGGGCATCTCATTTTAGGGAAGACATTGACATACGGTAGTTTAGCTAGGAGAGAAGAACCAAGGTGAAAAGGAACTGGAGTCCAAACCATACAAGGATTGATGGAAGACATTGGGTGTATTTAGCTTAAAAAAAGGACAACTTGAGAACAGAAGAGAGGAGTGATATGTCTTCAAGTATTTGAGTTGTTAAGTGGAAGTAATGAGAATCTTATTTCAATTCCCCAAGATGACAGGATGTTGCAGAGAAGTAGATTACTTCTAAAGTTAAGAGCAAATTTCCTAAAAATTAAAGCTGTTCAAACATTGAATAAGTGCCTTTGGAAGGTAATGAGTTCCTGGTCAGTGGAGGTATTCAAGCAGAGGCTGGAAGACCACTTATCTAGAATACTGCTGGGGATATTTCTGCTCAGGCAAGGACTGGACTAGAGACGCCCCTAAAGGTCTTTCCAATCCTGAAAATCTATAATTCCACAAGCTGGTTTGACCATCCAGCTTTATGATTCTGTTGTAAACATCCCCCGTTTGCATTCTATAGGACTGACTCTTTCACTCATTCACATAAAACACAATCGCTGTCATATATTAAATACATTTGCCCTAAATTTTGCTAGACTACCTCTTAGACAATCCAAAGGATGATCAATGACTCCCTTAATTTTTTTCATGTTGGCATTTCTAAAAATGAAAACAAATTATTAGAGCTCTGTCATGTGGATGGTTCTTCTGGGAGGGTGGCGGACTTGAGGAGCAGTGCTTACAAATTATAAAGCTTTTTGGAAAACTATGCCTATCTGAACCACATTTGATGGAAATTGGGATGTAACAGAACTGTTCTATCACCTTCGCTATTCTCTTCTCACTGTCACAAAGCAGATGTGCATTTCTAAGTTGGATTTATCAAAGCAAAGAAAATTTTCCCTATACTTCCATTTACCAAGAAAATAAACACTTTCAAACTGATTTTTTTAATAAAATGCAAACCACTTAAAATGAGCTCCTAGGTGGTGTAGTGGATAGACAGCTGAGCCTATAGTGAGAAAGACCTGAGTTCAAATCTAGACTGAGAAACTTACTAGCTGGATGATCTTGGGCAAATCATTTAACTCCTTTTGCTTCAGTTTCCTCATCTGTAAAATGAGCAGGAGAAAGAAATGGCAAACAACTCTAATATCTTTGCTAAGAAAACCCCAAATGGGGTCACCTAGGGTTGGACACGACTGAAACAACTGAACAATAAATCACTTAAAAGTTTCCAAGAACTTGGAATCACAGTATATGATTCAAATTCATTGTATACATTTAAAAATTATTTTAGTAATTAAATTTCACCTTTAGTGCTATGTCCTTTACGGAATATTTAATTACTTACCATTTGATCCAAAAAATGAATTCTAATTGAAAAAAATCCAGAATTTCTTAGTCAAGCAAACAAAAAACCTTCACAGCCTATGTTTGGACAGGCAAGTCTAGACATAATTCAATATTTATCTGTGTTTTTTTTATCATAGAAGAAATACAATCAAGATAATGTGTTTTTGTTTTTAAGAAAGACAACTTTTCTTTTTTAGCAGAGAATAGTTCAGTTTTCATGGATAATTGCCTTTGGAGAGATACATGATAAAGAAACAGTTTTTCATCTAAATTTTATCCAGACTGCTTGCCACATTTGAAAACTAAACATCACATGATAATATTTTAAAATCAGAACCAAAGGATAAAATGAACAATTGGCACCAAGGCAATACTGTTTTATTCATCAGAGAAGGGTTGGAGGGTTCAGACCTGCAAGTCTATCATTGTGAGGAATCTTCAGCGTGGAAATGCCTTCCACCAACCTGATTTGGCAACTGGTCTGCAACTGATGAGTTTTTAGCCTGGGAACATTGAAAGATTTCGGAATTTGCCTATGATCACACAAGCCAGTATGTGTCAGAGGAACTGGGACTTGTACCAATTGTCTTTCTCCATCTAATGATAGCCCCTTCTCCACCATGACATACTGTCTAAAGCAAGTAAATTACAACAAATCAATAAGTGATGAAAAGAAATTAACCTTTTAAAAAGTCACCCAGGGAAAACAATTTGTTTCTTTTACCTATTACTTTTGAAGATAAGATGAAGCCCCATACAAGCATGTTTCAATTTTATTTTAATTGCCATCAGTTCGCCAAATAATAGAAATCACTTAAGCACTATTTAACTATCTGTGGCTTTCAGGAGATCCATTTCTCCCATAAATGAATGTGTTGCCATTCTCCTACCTCAAGTCATTTAGAAACATGCCATTTTTGAGAATGAAGGAACAGGAAAAAATTGAAGATTGGAGGTGGTGTTTTTTTCCAAGCAAATTCTTATGTTGTCTCCATGATGAAATGAGCAGCTGTAACAGACCTCATATAATTTGCAACTCTACAAATGTTTTGGTGGCTGATAGCTATCTTCAGGTTCAATATGGAGTGGTTTGGGTAATGTTAATTATGCAAATATAGTTCAAGGCAGCATTCTAGTGCACATATCACAGACTATATGGGAAATACAAATCATGTAGCAAGTATATAATGAAGACAGAATAACAATGTAACTTACAGAAAAATAAGTGGGCAACAGAATCATTCTTATCTCCCTACCCCTATCTATAAAATAGACATTCAATTAACAGGAGTCAATGGAGAAACAACACCTAGGGAAACACAGATAGGGGTAAGAAAACTGTCCCCTTCTATTTAACAGATAAGGAAGGAATCAATTATGCTCTGTTTTCTCTCAGCTCAGCCTTAGAAGCCAGCATATGGATCTGAGGACCCCTCTCAGGTGCTCCCAATCCCTTTCCTGGCCCCAGGATTATCAGGATTTGTCTAGGATTCCTAGATTTATAGCTGTCACTGCAGCTTCATCCACATGGCTCCCCTTCCTTCTCCTTGCTCCGATAAGAGGACATCTTTCTCTTCATTACTCTGACCAGGATTTCTTCCTGGTTATAGCAGGAGGTTGTGTATATACTTCATCTCTCATGTTCATCTCTCCCTCGTTCTTTATCGTGGGCAAACAGGCTCTATTGACCACTATTCCCCCATCTTGTTACTGGGAACCACCATGAACACTTCTTCCCCATCCTCCATTTATTCTTCTACCCAACTTCCCCCTCTTGATATAATCTCTGAATCTGGATATTGGTCTCATTGGATTCTAGTTTTCTAGGGATGCCCCACCCACCCAGATGGCTGATGATTTCCCTATATCACACTCTATGCCTTGGTGAACTCCAGTTATATCTATCTTGGGTGCTTTCCTCTTCTTTCTTTACACTATCCCTCTTGGTGAGCTTATCAATTCCCATGAATCCAAATACATCTCTGTAGGTAATTGTCAAATCTATGTATCTAGACCTCATCTCTTTCCAGAATTCCACTCCTGCATCTCTAGTAGCCTAATGGACATCACTACCTGACTGTCCCGTAGAAATCTCAAACTCAATACATCCAAAATATCTTATCTCTTCCCTTAAATCCATCTTTCCTCCTAACTACCCTATCGCTGTCACCTAGGTTCACAACCTATGTCATCCTTGCCTTTTTGCCCCCATTAAACCCCCACATCCAATCAGTAGCTAAGTCTTGGTGATTCTCTCTCTGTCCTCTCTATAGCACCATCCTCTTGATTTCTGCTTACAACCCAACAACCCTAAAGGCATCAGTCAGGTGCTTGTCACCTCTCGCCTGCGTTATTGCAATTACCTCCTAATTGGTTTTCCTACATCTAGTCTTTCTCCTCTCTAATCTGTCCTCCAAAGACTATCAAAATGATATTTCTAAAACACAAGTTTGACTATGTTGCTGCCCTATCTTAGAAACTTCAATGGATTTTTTGTTGCTTCTAGAAAAAAGTAAAATCTCTTTATGGGTGACATTCAAATCTCTTTACTATCTGACTTCAGTCTATTTTTCCAAGATTATTGTATATTACTTTTCCTCATATGGGACACACTCTAGCCAAACTGACCTTTCTGGCTGCTCTTCACTCACAATATTCGATCCCCTGTCTACTTTCCTTTACACAGCTTGTCCCCCAAGCCTAGAATGTACTTTTTCCTCTCCCACGCCTTCATTGAATTCCCTAGTCAAGGGTCAACTCAAGTTCTACCTCCTTCAAGAGATCTTTCCAAATTCCCCATTATTAATCACGCCTCTCCATCATTGTGTATTTTTTATATATTTTGCATTTATCTGTGGAGGTGTTGCATTTCTCCCACCCCAGCCCCAATAGAAGGTAAGCTTCTTCTTGAGGTCAGAGATTATCTCACTTCTGTATTATATCTTTCAGGTTATTGGAGAAAGACAATGACACAGGAAATGGAGGCTTGACCTTGAAACCAGAAAGACCTGGGTTCAAGACCAATCTCTGACCCATGCTGGCTGTGTGACCTTGACTAAGTCACTTAATTTCTCAGTGTTCCAGGTCAGGGCTGTCCAAAAGTGGCCCCTGGAGCCGCATGCAGCCCACAGTGCAATTTATATGGCCTGCCTACAAACATAGAAATTTACATAAATGCTTTAGTAAAGGAAGCCAAGCTACTGCAGAGCTCTCACTAAAATGGCAAATCAAAATTGTTTCAATAAAAACCTAAGGTTGGACAGCCCTGTTCTAGGTAACTCTCTAAGACAATAATTTACAAAGAAGATGACAACTTGCATTGGTAGAGGGAAATATCCTTACCCCAGAGCTCTCTATTTCAACAAAATCCTCATCCCCAGCACTTAAAATGGTGTCTGGTACATAGTAGACACTTTACAGATACAAGTTGAATGATTGATTGCTCTCAGATAAGAAAAGTTTACATTATTTTTGTGCTATTTTACTACAAAAGTTGACTGATATATTGTTTCATCTCCGGTAACCAAAGTCACTAATTTATGCAGCAGAGCCTTGTATTATTCATACTATATCTCTATTTTACCAGAGATAAGAATTATGGGAATCACTTAGCACAGTGGGTAGACTGTTGGGCCTGGAGTCAGGAAGACTCATCTTCGTGAGTTCATATCCAGCCTCAGACACTTGCTAGCTCTGTGACCCTGGGCAAGTCACTTAACCTTGTTTGCCTCAGTTTCCTCATCTGTAAAATGAGCTGGAGAAGGATGTTGAGAACTGCTATCTCTGCCAAAAAAAAAACTCCAAATGGTGTCACAAAGAGTCAGATATGACTGAAAATAACCAAACAACAACATTTCCCAGGTGGCTTGCCAAAGACACAATACATCTATGAGATTGCTCAAAGGTCACCCCTATCCCAACTGGACAATGGTAAAGTCGATGATTGAATGGGTTTTTATGATTTTGACTCTACCATTTATATTGATGACTATGTGACAATATCAGCCATGGTCATTCTCAATCAAATTCAACAAGCATTTATTAAACAGCTATTATGTGCAAAGCGCTGTGCTAGTTCTGAAAGAGAAAACAAAATTAATGAGAGAGAGAGAGAGAGAGAGAGAGAGAGAGAGAGAGAGAGAAAGAGAGCATATTTTCCTCATGTTCTCAGTGCAGATGGAGCCCAGTAGAAAGAGATTTGGATTTGAAATCAAAAGACCAGGGTATAAATCCTGACTTTACTAATTGTAACTGCCATGGGTTATAGTTACCCAAGTATAAAATGAGGAAATTGGATCAGATGGCCTCTAGGTTCCCTTCCTGCTTTAAATATTTTATCATTTGAGCCATCATACAAGGTAAGTATACTTTATGCTGTTCTTCAGTGGGTCGTGATTGTACATGAACTGATGGAAATGAGGGTGTGTGACTTACATGGGAGAAATGACACAGATGAAGGGCCCTGGATGGAGAAAAGAACATGGGCTCAGGCACCAGGAAGTATTCTACATCCCTCCTAACCACTAGACAAGAGAGAGATAAGGGGTGAGAAAGGAACTGGTCATATCTACAGACACCCATATCCCCTGAACTTATTAGTATAAAGGAGAGCTAGGCAGAAAACTGTAGCACCAGGAGGCAATTCCAATGTAGAGAACCCTATTGGTTTGGGAATAGAACTGTTCCCCGCCTGCAATATAGTGATATAGAGGCTTGAATCTAAGTACTCAAACCATGTCTCCTTAAACTGCTTGGTTTGAGATGTAACACTTTTCTAACCTATAAGATTTTAGATTGCTTTCTATAAAAAGTAGCCTCTTCTGACCATGTAGTAGCTTTTAATCTGTTTGGCTTATTTCTTTTTGCTTTTGTAGAAAAGGGATTGCAGTCTAGTTCTAAACAGGCAGAAAGTCTTTAACTCCTCAATGGGCAAGACTATGCACCCTCCTCCTTCAATTCAAGGGAAGAATGGACTGTCTTCTTCCTGAGACAGTGACAGCCTTGCTATTTCCAGAGGCTCACTGCACACAGAAGCTAAAAACCTTTTTTTTTCTGCTCTCCCTGAAGAAAATTGTCCTTCAATCTCCTCCCCAACAATATTTCTGTAATTATGAGTAATATGTTATAAAGTTAATCCATGTCTGTATTAGAGACCCCATTATGTAATTCTCAGAGGATTGGATTCCACTGAAAGTCATCAGCAAAGGGAGTGTGATGAATTCTCTTGGTGGGTTGGGACAAGAGCCACAGGAATCCAACTGGATGAATGCACATGCACCACACCCTTAGACTGATGAAATGGATGCTATCACCCACAAAGGGGACAGATATGGAGACAAAGGAAGTTTGTCCTCTGGGAACTATAGAGAACTTGTTGATTGACCCTAAATCCCCTCTGTTGCTAGGCCAAGCACATAACCACCCAAGATGATCATGGAACTGCTGGCCCCTTGTCTTTGTTATCAGATAGAATCCAGCCACTGAGCAACAGCACCCCATGGTGGTAAAGTATCTTAAATTTAAATTCAACAGACTATTAAGCTCTGGTTCGGTGACTTGCAAAGACAAATAGGAAGCATTCTCTACCTTCAGGGAGTTATATCTACAAGAATGAAAAGTGTATGTAAAATCTGTTTAAACAGAGCACTACACGAAGTTAAAGGCAACAGTGACAGTTTCTAGCTGGTGGAGGAGAGGGTGAGACAGGGAAAACTTCATGGAGTAGATTGCATTTGAGTTGGATCTTGAAGAATGGATATGACTCCAAAGGGCAGAAATAGAAGGGTAGTACCATATAAGCAGAAAGAATGGCATGAGGAAAAGGCAGGAAATGAGAAAATTTGAGGCAAATATGTAACATGATACAGTTTAGCTGGAAGACTGAATATATTCTCCAGAGCGTTATAAGCTTCTCAAGGGAAAAGACTGTCTGTCTTTTTGTATCTGTATCCTCAGTGCCTAGCATAGTGCTTAGTACGGGAAGTGCTTAATTAAAGTTTGTCTGATTGCTAAAGCTGGAAATGAGAGCAATGCCAGATTTTGGAGATCCTTGAATGCTAAATTAAGGATTTAGAACTTTAATTGACGGGGAGCTACTAAAGGTTTTTTGAAAAGCAATACTATGACTGATCTGTGCATAAGAAAGATCAAACTGGAAAGAGCGTTAGAGAGAATTGAGAGAGTCTGGAGGTAGATAGACTAGTTAAGAAGCTTTTGTAATGGTGCAGGTATATGGCAGTGGGAGTATAGCATTGGATGGCAGTTTTAATTTCACAAACAACCATTAAGCTCCTATTCTATGGGATATGAAGACAAAAATCAAGCATTCCTTACTTCAGGGAGTATATATTCTATAAGAAATAACAAGTATAGAAAAGAGAGAATGGACATGAATGATATTATGGAAGTAGAATCAATGGAACTTGGTATATGGGAAAAGGTAAGAGAGAAAAAAGCCAAAGATAACATTGAGGTAACTGTATCTTAGTCTTTAAATGGAGAGGAAAAATTTCTCTCTGATGTCATATTGAGTTCAGGCAGATAGACATTAATGCTCATGGCAGATTGAAGCTTGGGAACCCTTTTGTGGAGGCAGCTTGGCATTGTGGAAAGGGCATTGTTGAGAGACAAATGATCAGGGTTCAAGTCTTGCCTTTGACACTCTGTGTGACCTTAAGCATCACCCTTAATAACCCTGTGCCTCAGTTTTCTCTTCTGTAAAATAAGGGAGCTGGGTTAAATGGCCTCTACAATCACTTTGAGTGCAAGATCCATTACCCATTGTGTCTAAAAGATGGCTGCCCAAGGACTGTGGATTTAGCCTAACATTGAAGTAGTTAGCTAAGAAGTTCGGACCTTAAAACACAAACTCCTGGTTTTCCTAAGGTCATCCTTCCACTGTCATCATTCCTCATTTTGTTCAGTGGATTTTCTTTATGTAGAAAGAATGAGAGGCAATAAAGAGGCAGCCCAAGTGGTATGTCGGTGCTATCCAAATACCAAAAGAGCATCAGGAGACATCTAGTCCATTGGGTACTATGGAGGGTTTGAGGGAAAACATCGACAAGACTTTCACAAGATGAGAAAGTAAAGACGGATTACAGTTTAAATGGGAAGAAGGGACACTCACAGCAATAAATCAAGCATCCTCCAAAGTACCAAGTTAATTTATTTTGTTCATTTTTGAAAATTAGGATTACACTCAAGAGTTCCTTACTTTCCACATAGAGCTTAAGGAAAAGATTAAAGCAACAGAGTGTATTTGCTCTAGTCCTTTCTTGGAAACAATTATTCTGTGCCTTAGATAATAATAACCCCTGGAATCTTACCATTTTCAGGGTCTGCCCTGAGGAGAGTAAGATTGTTTGAGAATTACCAAAGCTGATGTTCAAACTTTCACCTTCTTTTCTTTTACCAAGAGATGGATTCTTTTATGATGCAGAGTGAAGTAGTTAATAAAGTTTAGCTTCAGGGAACTTGGAACTATAAAAATTGATAAGTAACAAAAATTATATTTTCTGGGAGAAAAAAACAGAAAATTGAACATAGGATTTTCCTACAAAAAGACAAATAATAAATCTGGTATAGCAATTATTTGCCTACTGAAATCTTCATACTTGCATACGTTGTACTTGCAAAAAAGCAGTGGTCAAAAAAAGAGATGAAAAAGGGGGGCTTTTTTTCACCTATGTGTCTATACGCACATAAGTGTGTAAGAAAACATCAACTGAATAATTGACTATAAAATTATTTATACCACTTTTACTGAAGTGTATTCATTTTTTTCTACTAAGAATTTCCAATTAAAGGGGGCAGAATTAAAATAAGCTGAGTAGTACAATTCAAAGAAGGTCAATATATAAGACCATTGAAGGAAAAAAAAAGTGGCATTTATATGGGTTGATTCATGACACATAGAATGATGGTGAACTTTCCCACCTTTAAGACCTGTCATCTAGGTGAAGATTGCATTTTTCCCCTTCAGAACATGGTCATTTGTTCCACTTAGGTGATTAGCTCTGTCATTCCAGAGAGAACCAAATCCAATTCAAGCCTTAAAGAAACCACATTAATCATAGTCAGGTCAGTACCATCAGTTAACCCATAGCTTACACCTGGGAAAAAAAGGATGCTCATGTTCCCATTTTGTAGAAATGAACATTAAGATAAATAGATGAAGCTGACTCATTTCGAGAATCACAATGTGAGAGGCAGGAACAGATGTCTGGATCCCTGCAGAGCTGAGTTCTCTCTGGTCTTCCTCACATTCTCTATTCATCCAATCATTCCTGATCTATGAATAACAATTCCACCCTAGAAGAAGGTAATATGGGAGTTACTTCAGATATACTAGAAACTTCAAGGCCCTTTTCATGAACATAAGATCCCTGAGGGCCCCGAATGTTTCATTTTTGTCTTTATATCTACAAGCACAGCACCTGGTGGCATATAATAGGCATTTAATAAACGCTTGTTGAATGGAAAAATTTTAGTAAAGTCCAATTTCTGATAGAAATTCATTTCAAGTTTTTGACTCAGGTAAGAGTGATAAGAATTTTAGCTTCTATGTCTTGAAGGTGAAGGACTTGGATTCTCCTTCTTCTCAAAAATACACCCTTAACTATTCACCCTCTGGGAGGGAAGGGTCAATGAGATTGATCATTTAAGTCCTAGACAATATTTTGTTTCAATGAAAGCTAAATGCCCTGAAAGGTAGAAAACAAATTTCTAAATTCCCAGACAACTAACGGCCATCTAATTTTCCAAGGGATTTTGCTTATGCTTTAGGTAGCTTGGGGGAAAAAAATTTAGTCAGTCAATCAAAAATAAGCATTTATCAAGCACTTGCCATGTGCTAGACACTATACTAAGCACTAGTATTATAAAGAAAGGAAAAAATCTGTCCCTGCTGACCACACATTCTGAGGAAGACAACATGTAAACAATTATGTAGAAATAAATACAAATAGGGTAGTCTGGCAGTAATCTCAGAGGGAAGGTCCTAGCATTAAGGGAGACTTGAAAATATTTCTTGCAGTAGGTAGAATTTGAACTGAGACTTGCAGTAAGCCAGAAAAGCCTGGAGGTGAAAACAAGGAGGCGAAATCCCCAGGAATGGGAGATAGCCAGTAAAAATATATGGAAATGAGAGATTAAATGAGGAACAGCAAAGGGGCCAGTGCCCCTGAATCATGGAGTACATGGAAGGAAGGAAAGCATAAGAAGACTGGAAAGGTAGCAAGGGGCTAGATTATGAGGGGTTTTAAAAGCCAAAGGATTTTATATTTGATTCTTTTTTTAAAAATATCTGTGTTTGGCTTTTATTTATTTAGTTTTTGGGCAGGGCAATTGGGGTTAAGTGACTTGCCCAAGGTCACAGAGCTAGTACATGTGTCAAGTGTCTGAGGCCAGATTTGAATGCAGGTCCTCCTGACTCCAGGGCCGGTGCCCTACTCACTGTGCCACCTAGCTGCCCCTATATTTGATTCTTTAGGTAATAGGCAGCCACTGTAGTTTATTGAGTAGGGATATGTCAGACCTGCACTTTAGGAAGATCACTTTGTCAGGTAGAGTGGAAGATGGATTGAAATGAGGAGAGACTTCAGACTTGGAGGCCAATCTGATTTTTGTTACAATTGTCTAACCAGAAGTGGGGAACCTGCAGCCTCAAGGAAGGCCATATGTGGCCCTCTAGGTCCTTAAGTGCAGCCCTTTGACTGAATCCAAACTTCACAGAACAAACCCCTTTAATAAAAGGATTTGTTCATAAACCTTGGACTCAGTCAAAAGGCTGCACCCAAGGACTTAGAAGGCCACATGTGACCTCGAGGCAGCACGTTCCCCATCTTTGGATCATTAGATGATGATGAAGGTCTCTACCTGGGTGGTGGCAATATCAGAGGAGAGAAAAGAGAATATACAAAGGATGTTGTGACAATAAAATTTACAGGATTCGACAACAGATGGGATATGGAGAGTTATAAAGAGTGAGTAGTCAAGGATAACACTGAGGTTTTGAGAATAGGTAACTATTCCAATGGTGGTGCCCTTGACATCCTATGAAATTTAGGGGGAAAGGAGAGTTTGGGGGGAAAGATAATGAATGAGTTCAGTTTTAGATACATTGAATTTAAGATGTCTACAATACATCCTGTTTGAAATGGTCTAATAGACATATGGAGATGTGAAACTGAAGGTCAAGCAAAAGTTTAGGGCTGGATACATAGATATTAGAAAGATCTGCACAGATATGATCATCGAAACCATGTGAGCTTTTGATTTCACCAAGGGAAATAGTATTGAGGGAGAAGAGAAGAGGTCCAAGCTCTGGGGGATGTCCATCATTAGTGGGAGGGGATATGAAGATCCAGCAAAGGAGACTGAGAAGAAATGGTCAGATAGGTAGAAAGAGAATCAGACAGAGTAGTGTCACAAAAACCTAGAGAGAATAAAGTGTCAAGGAGAAGAGCATGAGCAACAGTGTTAGCAGCTGAAGTGAAGAAAAGAAGTAGGAAAAATGAGAAAATAGGCCAATAGGCTTGTCAATAAGAGATCATTGATGATTTTGGAAAAGCCAGTTAAAGTTGGATGAAGAGGTTCATTCAGACCACTGAATGTTAAGACAATAGTGAGAGGAAGGAAAATTGAATCATCTATTGTAGACAGCCTTCTCGAGAAGTTTGATGATTAAAGGAAGAAAGTATATAGGATGATAGCTAGCCAGGATGGGTGGATCAAGTGAAGGTTTTAAAGGTTAAGGGAGACATAGACATATTTGTAGATAGCAGGAAAGCAGCCAAGCGACAATTAGAGATTGAAGATTATTGAGAGAATAAGGATGATAGATGGGAAAATCTGTTGGGGAAAACAGGTGTATAATGATATCAGTTGTGTATGTAAAAGGGTTAGCCTTGTCAAGGAGAAAAGCCACTTCTTCATGTGAGACAGAGGTGAAGTAGGAAGCAGTGGAGAAAAGTGTCTGAGTGATATGAGATAAAGATTGGGGGGAAAGAAGCTTTCAGTGAATGGCCAGCAAAATCTAAGACAAAGGTCTAATTTGAAAGAGTAGGGGGAAGGAGGAGCCATGAGAGGTTTGAGGAGGGGTAGAAAGGTTTGAAAAAGCCACTGTGAGCAGTGGGATAGTGCACCAAGTAGGAAAGTGCAAAAGGATTGCCTTGCTGTGGTAAGGGCCTAGCTGAAGTGATTTATCATAGATTGTAGAGGACCTAGTACACATGATTTTGTGATTTTCTCCAGCATCCTTCAGCGCTTGTCACAACGTAAATAGCAAACTCAAGAATACGCTTATCATTCACATTCATCTTTTCACATGGTCCCGAATTCACGCCATCCTAATCAAATAACACTTTTTCTTTAAAAAATGAATGATTTCCATGTAGGGATTTATCAGAATTCATGAATTGTTCCTATAAACCAACAACTGATAAAAACGATAAGCTCATTGTTAGAAGTGTGTGAGGGGCATGAACCGCCACACATGAATCCTTCTTCTTTGATGTGTGTGAACCTGAATACTCAAACATTCCAGATCCCCTGCCCTTCAAACAGTTCAGGAATTCAGAATAATCTTTTTTTCTGTTACTGTACCCCTTCTCAGTGCCCTGTGAATCTTCTGGGGGGTGATGACAACGACTATGATGACAGTGACGACGATGATGGTGGTGGTAATGATGATGATGATAATGATGGTGATGGTGATGCTGATGATGATAACTGACATTTATATAGGACTCTAAGGTTTACAAAACGCTTTACATTAATTGGTGGTTTTCAGGTAAATGTTCCCATTATTCCCCTTCCAGAAATGAAAACACAGGGCCTCCAGATGAGGGAAATTTGTATATGATCCCTCAAGGATGATTAGTGACATTATCAGACTTTTGTGAATTTAAGCAACATACCTGAGCCAAGGCAGCCATGTCAGGTTAACTTTTTGTGTCTCCTTTCCGAGAGCTTTCCCTCACTTCACCTTTGGTATATATCTCTTCGGCTATTCCCAGCCAGTGTTCCCTACCTACCAACTCCTCCCTACCCACACACCTTGTTTGGTGAATGATGAGGTAAAGAAGGCTCAGTCCTCCCTCACATCCCTGTATTCCTGTGTCTCAAGGTGAGCTGGTGATGCAAGCCCACATTTTTGCCGTTCCTTTCTCTGTTGCCTAGGTTACAGAAGAGAAGAGGAAAATTGAACAGAATACAAATAGCCAAAAGCACTGCACAAGTTAAATTTGGGTGGTTGACTATTTCACTGATTTTACTGCAATGTCACATAGGTGCCCCAATTTTCCTTTTTTCCCTTTTCCCCTTTACATTGATCTTGCTTGCTGCCTACCTGATTATTCATTCTGATTTTTAATGATCCTTTGCAGCTATCCCAATGTTCCTGGAATCTGACATTTCTGCCAGCTGGAGCTTTAATGTTTTCCTACTGAAGCTTTACCCGGGGCACCAAGTGTGACAAGTCTCTATAATTTGGCTTTCCTTCCCCCATCAATTTTTCTGAAAATTGAATCTCTTGCACTACAACCCCAATGACAACATTTTAGACTCACTATATTTCCGAGGAAGCTATAATTACTAGGGGTACTCCACATTCTACATGGCTTATTATATTCAGAACATTTTTTCCAGTCACATCATCCAGAAGAATCTTTCAAATAGTTAATGGCTCAGAAAGCTGTTGCCTTCCTTGAGTTTCCATATTGTTTTCCCCAGTGATCTCCTGCTTAATGCAAAAGTCTTTGATAACCCTCAAAAATAACATCTTTCTCAAACATGAATTGACATACTAGATATGCCAGAATAACATGTTAACATATAATTCTTGTTTGGTATGGAGAATTTTAATAACTCTGTGTGGGACCTTCCTAGGAAGAGCCTTTCATTGGAAACTATGAAGTCTGTGCAGCCTAGTATGCAAATAAGGAAGCGATACCATCTGTCCTTTTATACTACTAAAAAAAATTTATCCCATCTTGGCCTAGGAAAAAAGAAGGCAAAATTTTAATAGATCTTGACTGTGGATATGGCATCCTGCTATAACCAACAAAAGTTTCCACATGCTACAACTAATAAGCATTTTATAAGTGCCTCCTATGTACTGTGAACCATGTTAGGCTCTGGAGAATCAAAGACAAAATGAAAACAGTCCCTGCCCTCAAAAAGCTTATGTTGCATTTAGTGAAACAATGTGTATATAAATTGGTATAGATAAAATAAATACAAGGTATTTTTTTCAGCTGAGGTGAAGTAAAAGATTAGCTGCTAACACATACCTGAGCTTCTTGACAATGCAACAGGCACTTGTTCTCTGACCATTTAACGAGTCATCTTTTCTACACTCAGAATTCAAATGAAAGTGCCTGTTGTTTGGGAGAAAATCTAAGAGAGGCTGATTCACATGATGAGCCTAAATATGTTATACAATTACATTGGGATTATACACCTCCACATTGAGTGGGGGCATTTATCTCAGGATTGACAGTCTCCTCAGCTTGGAAACTAATAAAAAAATCAATATCCTGAGAATCACCTTGTCAACAAGTTATTATGGTTCTTGAGGAAGGGGAACAGAGAGAAGTTTTTTGCTGAAGTTAGAAGAAAAGGAAAAATGAATCATACTTTTGACTAGTAAATTTACAGAGCTACAAATGGCTATTCTTCAGATAAACCTATTAACTCAACATGAAAGCAAAAAGCATTATGCTATACTTACATAAAAGTTTATTCCATTTAGGAAAAGTGTGTTCTAAAATGGAGGTCGCATTTACATTTTCAGCAGACTATAAATAATAACAACAATCACATGACAACAAAAACGATACAAGTGAAAATACTGGCTTAATCCACTCCTTAGGCTCCATGTTATGAGCAGAGATGCATACATCAGCAGCACCTCCACCAAAAATTGCTTTTGCTCTACAGGTCCATACTTCCCAGAGTTAATGTCGCCACCTGGCATTCTCTTTTGTCCTTCCCTACCCCTAAATGACCTGACAATGAGAGCCTGGTGCTGAATGATTTGGCTACTGCCTTACCAATGCAACATTGGTCAAGGCCAACATCTGATTCCTCAAGGTAATCATTCATCTGACATTCTTCCTCCATTTTCCTTTTTGGCTTGTGGAGAATATAGTGTCCATTTTCTAAATCCCTCTAGTCACGCTGTCACCACTCGGATTATCGTCTCATTCCTTCCTCATTGGAAAATTAGATCCCATTTTTTGAATTATCTTTGGCTTTATCCTTATCTTTTTTTCATTTTTTTTCCAGTTTATTATTTAATATATATAGTTTTCAGCATTGATTTTCACAAGAGTTTGAATTACAAATTTTCTCCCCATTCTACCCTCCCCCACACTCCAAGATGGCATATATTCTGGTTCCCCAGTCTGCCTTCCCTTCTGTCACTCCACTCCCCTCTCATCCCATTTCCCTTCCTTTCTTATAGGGCAAGATAAATTTCTAT
>JAQQSZ010000399.1:0-18986 GCA_028646595.1 Phalanger gymnotis | reverse complement strand
CTCCAACAACTGCTGGAGTTAGGAAATGTCTGTGGAACCTTGAGAAATGCAAAGCAAAGAAAGGGTATATGCCTGGCATTTGTTTTCCAGTTGTAAGGTCTCCAAACCCACCCTGGAAGCCCGCCAAGGGATGCATTCTCCCACGAGGACAAGATGGGAGCCCTGAATTCCCTGGCTAGTTGGTACAAATTCTACATTTAGGATGGGGATAGGAAGAGGGCCTGGCCTTGTGATTTCATTGGTCGTGAGGAAACTCCCCCCCAGTGCAAGGGGGCACCTTCCCTGAATCTTAGTCTCAGAGTTTCCTGGACCTCTGAGAAGCATTCTCCAACCAGTGTGTGACTGAGGGAGGATTTGAACCCAGGCCTTCCTGTGTATCCACTGTATCACGTGGCCTCTCCCTTCTCTCACTAGGAGCTTCCATTTCTGGACTGCTTTAAAGATTACAAAATGTTTTCTCCGAAGCCACCCTATGAGACAGTGTGTTATTCTCCCCATTTTGTACATGAGGAAATCAAGATTCATAGAAGATAGAGGACTTGCTCAGAGTCAAACAGCAAAAAACTCAGTGCAATTCCATTCAATCAATTAATAACATTTATTGATTTACTAATTTTTAAATAAAATTGCAGTGATATCTTGTGCTTTTATATCATTTACATTTCCCACATTTTCTTTCCTCCTACCCTGCTCAAGAGACCCTTATAATAAAGGAAAAAAGAAGAAAAAAAAAGTCCAGCAAAACTAAACAACATTTTGGGGAAAAAAATCTTATGTTGCATGCAGTATCCCTCATCCATGGCCCACCGCTTCTGCAGAGAAGCCAGAGAATATCTCTCTTTATGCCTTTTTTGGGCCCAACCTTAACCATGATAGTTTTGCAGGATTCCTGTTGTTCTTCCCTTTAGACATTGTGTGTCTTGTTGTCCTCATGCTGCTTACTTCGCTTTGCATCAGTTCATACTTATCTTCCCGTCCTTCTCTGTATTTATCACCAACATCTCTTCTTGCAGCACGGTAATATTCTACCACATTCACGGGCCACGACTTGTTCATCGAGTCCCCAATTGAGCCAGGCACCTGCTTTGTTTCTAGTTCTTTGCTGCCAGAATAAAAGCAATGCTATAGAATCTGGGACTTTTCTTTTAATCACTGAGTCAAAGAGTATGGAGTATGGAGTATTATAGCCTAGGTCCGCACTATTTAATAAAGCAAGAAATCCTCCCTTCCCTTCTCAGGTCTGGGCCAGAATGCTAAAGTCTAGAGAGCGTTGGACTTGAAGTCGAGAAGACCTGAGTTCAAATCCTACCTCAGACACCCCATAGCTGTGTGACTCTGGTCAAGTAATTTAACTTTCTTGGGCTTGGTCTCTTCATGTGTAAAATGAGGAGAATAACAGCATCTACTTCACAGGGTCCTTGTGGGGCACCTTCCCCAAGATTACTTGCTATTTGCTTTGCATGGTTCTTGGTACACAGTAGGCATTTAATAAATGCTTATTGATTTATTGATTTGTATTCCCGGCAGTATAGTGTCTGACTCAAAATAGGCACTGAATAAATGCTTTCTGATTGACAGCGGGACTGATTGACAGGAAAAATAAAAATATCTTGGCTGGTGTTCTTAACAGGATTTATTAAGCACACACTATGAGACAGGTAGGCAGCTAGGTGGCACAGTGAGGAGAGTGTGGGGGCCTGGAGTCAGGAAGACCTGAATTCAAATCCAACCTCAGATACTTGCCAGCTGTGCGACCTTGGTCAAGTCACTTGACCCTGCTTGGCTCAATTTCCTCATCTGTAAAGTGAACTGGAAAAGGAACCAGCAAATCACTCCAGTATCTCTGCCAAGAAAACCCCAAATGGGGACATGAAGAGTCAGGCATGACTGAAAATGACGGAACAACCACAATGTGTGCCAGACTCTACATTCGGTGCTGAGATACAAACACAAGAGTAAAACATCTCCACAGAGGCCCACAAAGGATTCATTATTGGGAAACATCACAGAACTAGAGGTGGCAGCCAGGTGTCCTGGATTTAGGGCCACAGGACCAGGGTTCAAATCTGAGCTCAGCCACCGACTACGGCCTTCCTGACTTCTGGACCTCAGTGGCACTGTCCGTAAAACATGAGAAGTTGGAATTAGCCTCTCAAGGCCTCTCATGCTCTGTGATGAAGCCTCTTTTAGTGCACCATACCCCATCATAATGAGTATCAGAGCTGGGGCTTTAATCTAGGTTTTCTGATCCCCAGACCAGGGCCCCTTCCTCTCTATAGTCCTGGGTTGAGAGTCTGTCAGACTCCTTTTGCTGTTGCATAAAATGTACATACATCTGCTCGCTGGGTTCTCAAAGCCAAATGGAATTTTGGGTTTGATTGTGAGGATCCCAAGCCAACGTGACCTTTTGGCAGTCGAGCGTGAGTCTCGTTTTAAAAGAGGGGAGAAAAGTAGCCCTAATGATCCCTCTTCCTTTTGGACCAGGTCTTTGACCCTCCGGAGCTCATCAGAAAATGCCCTACAGGGTAAATCCTGGAAGGGCTCACCCAGCTTCAGTGAAAGGAGCGGATCAGGATCTCTCTGGGGCCTGCCCTCTGCGCAGCATAGATGGGAATGTGGGAATGAGGCTCATAAAGAGAAGCTGCAAGAGGTTGGGATGAGCCGTGGACTGCTTCACCGGAGTGCCAAAGCAGAGAATCAGGACAAAAACAAAGCCCTGGCAGCCTCTTATGGAGGAACTACTGTGCCAGCGTTTGAAAAGAAACAGAACCATAACCAGGGTGGAGCAACAGGGGCTTTTTCCTATGGAATCTACATTTAGCGAGCACCAAGTACAGTGTCTTATAGCACTTTACACGCTCCATTCCGAGAGTTTTCTTTTTCGGCCCCTGAAGTAGAGAACAAGATGAGAATCTCGAGCAGAAATGGGGTCAAATAAAAGTAATTCTGATAAATTTTTAAAATATCATATAAATGTTCTCATTGAGCTGGGATGGATAGCTGGACTGGGGCACAAGGAAGCTGGGATTTAGCGGGAGCCCTCGGCCGGAGGTATCGAAGCATTGAGGCTGAGCCTCTTGTCTTACTCCTCTGGGGCCCATGGAGAAGGAAGGTTGATTAGGTCACAGGATAACCTCCTGCACCTGCTGGGAGCCGTAGCCCCCAGCCCAGTCCCCTGCTGATGTTGACTTCCCTCCCCTCCCCCAGCCTGCCCCAGCCCAGTGAATGCCAGAGGGCCCAGTGAGGCGGGTGCCCGCAGAGGGCAGGAAGCCCTTTCTTTCCCTCCTGCCCCAGCCTCTTGTCTTTTCCCCCTACCCAGGTCCCCATCCCTGGGGAGGAGAGAAAGACTGTGAACCAGGCACTGGGCTTATTGAGAAGGAAGGAGAATGCCCAGGAGTGAGGAGGGAACAGCCACCAGGGTCTGGCTGACAAACCCTAGACAGTCACAGGGAGAGAAGTAGTAGTAGTAGTAGTAGTAGTAGTAGTAGTAGTAGTAGTAGTAGTAGTAGTAGTAGTAGTAGTAGTAGGATGTGTGTGTATGTGTATAGGTGTGGGTGTGTCTATATATGTATGTGTGTATATGCATGTATGTGTGTGAGTATATGTGTATATGAGTGTATATGTGTGTATATGTGTGGATGTGTGTGGATGTGGGTTTATGTGTGTATATGTGGGTTTTTTCTTGGAGGCTAGACACTTGATACAAACCGGCTTTACCCTCAAACACTTCCATTCACCAACCACCAAGCACAACCCAGGTCTCACAAACAAGGACCACAGTGGACTTTATCTGAGGCAGGAAGCCTGACTCACAAACATTGATGAAAGGGCTCATAAAGACCTCCCTAAACCCACGTGTGAACTTGAACTTAGAGAAAGAAGCTGGCCCCCAGGAATCACCTTCCAGTCTACAGAAGATCTGGCTGCTCTAGACGCCTCCCAGAGCCAAGTCCAGGCTGAGGTTTCCCAGAAGACCTTCTCTTGGCCCAAGAGAAAGCCCAGCTCTGCTCCTTTCACTGAAGTGTAATGGGTGGTGCCTAATAGATGCCTAGACATCTTTGGTCCCTAATAAGTGTTTGCTAAAATGGTACAAAATGCTCAGGCTTTTGGTACAAATGGTACAAATTGGTACAAATTGCTAAAATGGTACAAAATGCCCAAGAGCCCTACCTTGGGGAAAGGCTAGAGGTGGATATGCAAAAGGAGGGACAGGTAGACCTGGGGATGGGATTCCTCTGCATGACTCTAACTTCCAGAAATCATAACAACCTAACATGCATATAGAACTTACTATATGCCAAACACTGTACCAAGCGCTTTACAAATATTATCTCATCTGATCCTCACAACAACCCTAGGAGGGAGGGGCTACTATTATCCTCATTTTACAAATGAGGACACTGAGGCAAACAGACATCAACTGATTTGCCCAGGGTCACATAGCTAATATCTAAGGGTGGATTTGAATTCAGGTCTTCCTGACTCCAGGCTCAGCTCAGTCCTCGTCTCTTCCTTCACTGTATGGACACGTATAGCTGAGTATGGGACAAACTGGATATTGTCTTGGAGCATTCACATCTGGAAGAGGTGGGAAGGAGGGAGGGAGCTTCCTTAGGGCAAAATTTACCCTCTCAAGAAAACCAGCAGCAGCATCCCTCTCACCTTCCAGGAGTGTCCCAGAGCCCCGTAGTCATGGCCCCTCTCCCAAGCCCTCCTTCACCACCAACCTTCATAATCGTAATAACAACAAAGTAACATTTATGTAGCACTTAAAGGTTCATAAAACGTTTTACACACATTACGCCATTTGTTCCTCCAAATAATCCCATGAGGTAGAGATGGATGTCACCATTAGCCCCATTCTACAGATGCGGAAACTGAGGCAGAGTGAAATTAAAGGACTTGCTGAGACTCACACAGGTAGTACTGCCTGAGTCACATTTGAACTCAGGCTTTCCTGACCTCAAGCCTTCTGCTCAGTCCCTAAAGTAGACTTTCAGAGGGTCAGGCTACCCATTGCCCAAAGGACTGCCCTCAACGCTACTGCCACCCCAGCCTCCCAAAGCACTCCTAGAATTATCCCAGCCACAGTCTCACCGCGATGGCCCCTGGCTGCTGCTCTGCCTTCTTTTAAACCAAGACGAGTTTTCTTTAAGCCAATCAAGATGTGTTTCGATGGTGCCCATCGGCTGAGACTCCAGCTGCTGGGATGGAACCGGCCAGCAGCGTGTTTGCCACTAAAGTTTGCCGTGAGCGGATCCTGATTAGCTTGAAGTCAGGCGGTCAATCGGTCCACAAACACTGATGAAGCACCTACTATGTGCCAGGTACTGTGCCAAGTGCCGGGGATACAAAGAAAGGCAAAAACGCAGGGGTTAAAAGCTGTTCACGCAGTGCGCTAGCACTGAACACAAATGGATTGGGACCCCACCTTTGCTCCCAAAAGCCACCTGCCACTCCTGGAGAGCCCGGGCACTTCTCACCTCTGGGTCTCAGTCTCCTCGTCCATAAAATGGAAGTTGGGCGGCTCAGATGGGGTCCCACGGGTCAGTGACTTCGCAAACTCCAGAACCCTCGAGAGCCCTCGGGGCACGTTGTGATGATCCAGATTATTCTCCAAGGAGGGGCTCGCTCCTGTTCCAGGTGAGAAAGGCCCCTGAGTCAGAACGCCTCGTTCCTTCCCGGACACTTGCAGTTGTCTCGAGCAAGAGAAAAGGTTGACACATTATTTGGGGGAGAGGGGAGAAAAATCTAAGAAAAAAAAGGGAAGGGAAATTGGAGAAGCTAGTTTAGTTTTATTATTTACTTTTCGGATTTCTAGAGCTGTCTTTGGCCCGGGACCCACACAGTTCTCTACACGAGTCTCCACACCGCGTGCGTTCCCTGATTGCCCTCTCCTGCACATTCGCTCCACCCTCACCCCCAATGACTTTGTAGGAATGCTGTCCACGTCCCAGGCATGTGTCATTCCCCTCATAGGGAACAGATGTAAGCTCCTCGAGAACAGAGATTATTTCATTTGTGTCCCCATTTCTGTGCGTTCATTTCCCACATATCCCGTGCGTCCTCAGCCTCCTGGCATCCTCCACCGTGAGCAGAGGGATGGCACGGGCTGCCTAGTCCAACACCCTCATTTTACCCAGGAGGAAACTACTGACAATAATAACTGTCATTTATTTTTCACTTTAAGGCTCTTAATCATAACTATGATTTATTTAGCATTTTAAGGATCACAAAACATTTTACATAAATTATCTCATTTGATCTTCTATGCCACCCTGTGAGGTACATGTGGGTGCTATCAGCAGGCCCTTTATACAGATGAGGAAACTAACAATAATTAATGGCATATAATTATCAATTAATAGTATAATCATGATGCTTATATTTTTGTATTTATGTTATGTTTTATGTTATTTATATTATAGTATTTATGCTTGTTATATTTAGGTTATAATTTATGTTATAATAATGTTCTAATTTATGTCGTAGAATGTATTATTACACTATTATATATTGTCTTATATTATAATAATGCATTTATATTGCATTTTAAGGTTTGCAAAACATTCTAGAAATGTGGTTTCACTTGATCCTCTAAACAACCCTGCGATGTGGATGTAGGTGTTACAGATGAAAAAACCAAGGCAGAGAGAAATGAAATGATTTCTCAAAGGTATGTCCAGAGAGCATCGGAGTGAGATTCCTTTCTATTGTATTTATCTGTGAACATGTTCAATCTTTATTATGAGAATGGAAGCTACTTGAGGGCAAGGCCTGTCTTCCTTTTGTCTTTGTCTCCCCAGGAGATGACACATAATAAATATTCATTTCAGGGTACCTAGGTGGCCCCATAGCACGTGGAACACTGAGCCTGGAGTCAGGAAGACCTGAGTTCAAATCCACCCTCAGACACTTCCTAGTTGTGTGACCCTAGACAAGTGACTTAATCTTTGTTTGCCTCAGTTTCCTCATCTGTAAAATGAGCTGGAGAAGGAAATGGAAAACCACTCCAGTATCTCTGCCAAGAAAACTCCAAATGGGGTCACAGAGAGTCAGGCATGACTGAAAACAACTCAACAACAACAAAATACGTGTTGATCCATTGTCTTTGTATCTCCAGCCCTGTCCAGCAGATGTCTTGTACACATGCTCGTTAAGTATTTATTGAATGGAATTCAATTTACAAACACTTGAACAAAGAGGAAGCCCCATGTTCCTTGTTTATACTAAAAATGGTGGCCACAAGAAGAAAGCAAGCAGAACATGTGGAAAGTTCCCTCCTTGTGGGGGTCACTGGATCGACCAGAGCTTGTCTCTCAGTGGAAAAGGGTTGGTTAAGTCTGGGTGGAAGAACAAAGTCCTTGGGAAAGGAGCACAGGAAAACTGGGCAGTGCTGAGAGCCAATCCCTTTGACAAATATTCACGGAAGAATTGCTCCTCATTTGAGATTAAGTCCAAATCTTGGCCAAGTTTTGCCAAGAGATTCTTGGCAAGTGGACCCTATGTACACACTACTCCAATTAACTGCACCAATTCACTGCCACAGACATTGGTGGGCAGTTGTGCTTGTTGAATGTCTTGGTCAGGCCGTGAAACAGATTTCACAGGAGCTAGATTTAGAGCCAGAAAGAGGAAGAGAAGGAGGGAGGGAAAGAAAGAAGGAAAGAAGAAAGAAGGAGAGAAGAAAGGAGAGAGGGAAGGAAGGGAGGGAGGAAGGGAGGGAGGGAGGAAGGAAGGAAGGAAGGAAGGAAGGAAGGAAGGAAGGAAGGAAGGAAGGAAGGAAGGAAGGAAGGAAGGAAGGAAGGAAGGAAGAAAGGAAGGAAGGAAGGGGCATTTGAAGTCAAAGGACCTAGGTTCAAATCTGTTACTACCCTTGTGAGTGCAGGCAAGTCACCTAAACTTTCTGGGACTCAAACATCCTTCTCTGGAACCTCCTGTAGAAGGTGGAGTTGGAGCTGAATCTTGAAGGAAACCAGCCAGAAGTGACCTCAGAGGTCATTTAGTCCAACTTCATTTGTCAGGTGAAGCAACCGAGTCACAGAGAAGTCAATAGACTTGTCCAGGGTTGCACACCTAGTAAGAGACAGAGGCAGGGAATTGAACCTAGATCTCCTAATAGGCTCATAGATTTAAAGCTAGCAGAAACCTCAGAATTCATCTTGTGTCAACCCACCCATTTTACAGAAGAGAAGACTGGGGCCCATTGAGTGGAAGTGATTTGCCCACAGTCCTAAGGTTAAGGAGCATAATTGGGGCTTGAACCCAGATGCCCTGACCTCAAACGCAGCCCTTTCTGGATCACTCTGTTCCCTTTCTTGATCCCCTTTTCTGCTTGACCTTGCACCGCAGAGGTCATTATGCATCATTAGATAATAGGATCACAGATTTAAAGCCAGAAGGAACATCTAGCTCAAGCCCCTCATTGAGGGTCTCAGGACCTCAAGGGTCCAGAGAAGGGAAGGGAAGTGACTCCAATAAATTAACCAATAAACACTTATTAAGCACCTACTATGTGCCAGGCACTGTTCTAAGCTCTGGAATTTGCCCGAAGTTCATAGCATGAAATGGATCCTGGTTGTTTACTCCTTCATGTGTATGGATTAGACCCATTTCATTTATATTTCCAATCAAGAGGGATGCGAGTTTGCCTCCTTCCACTTGCCTGCGGATGCTGCCCGGGGTCATCCCCAGGATCTCTCCCTTGGCCCTGGCTGAGCCCTGCCTGCTCTTGTCAGAGCCCAGGATCCAGTGCCATTCGCCTCTTGCTGGGCCTGATGTCTCTTCCCCAATGTTAATGCACCAGCTCTTCCATGGGTGCTGGCCTCTTCAACTCTCTGATCTTCAAAGGGCTCTGGGTCGCCTTTTTCCATCAAGAGCTTGGATGGTCTTAGATCTTCCTTCTCTCAGCTTTTAGCCGGGTCTCTTCACTCAAATCCCATTCCAATCAGGATGGAGAGTTGAAAGGGATTTAGGAGAGATCATGGAGTCTTAACAAATGAGAAAGTGAGGTCCGGAAAGGTTGTGTCTTACCAGATCTCACACAACTAGTAGGTGACAGAATGAGGATTTGAACCCAGGCCCTCTGACTCAGAATCCAATCATCTTTCCAATGACCACTTTGCCAACCCCTGCATCAAGGTGATGTGTCTGAATGTTCTCTTTCCATGGGTCATCCATGCCCAATTCTGTGGCTGCCCAATGGCACCATGGGTATTTGAGGTTGATTCAGTTTTTCCTGGGTTTCCTAGCCAATGACCAGGAACACTGTGGCCCAGGCCCACCCTGAAATCAGTGCTTCCTCTCTGAGCAATCCTCCAACAAACTTCTTCCATTGGCATCCAGATGGAGACTCTCTTGGCAATCTGTATAGATAGAGGGAGTTCCCTTACTGGGGTGTTCTCTTCGAAATCACAGGTCCAGAACTCCCACCCCACCACTATTGCCCATAAAAGCCATCTGAGGAAAGCTGGCACCTTTATTCAAACTTGGCAATTAATTCTCATGTTTGTTCAGAACACAAATCAAAACCCGCCTTCCTTCGGCCCCCTCAGATGAGGCTTTCATGTTTTAAAGATGACTGATAATACGCCAGGCTGAAGGGGTCACCCCCAGGCCCCAATCATTGGTCCCTCCAGCCAAAGACTGTTTCCATCACCCTGGAGCCAAGAGAGAGAACAATGTTCTTCTGCCTGAGCCTACAAGCTTCAGGAGTTCCAGAGAAACCTCGGAGCATGAAGCTATTCACCCGGCTGCTGGTTGCCTTTTTGCAATATTTTCTCCCAATGCCTTTTCCTTTGCTCATGGCTACTGAATCTGTTTGGATAAAAAGTCCCAGGAAGGTCTGCAGGATCCAGGAGCAGACATCAAGTCGATTCTACAGCTCCACAAACACTTATTAAAAGCCCATGGAGGGCTCAGGTGAGCATGAGGGAGTCTGGACAAACATGGTGAGGGTTAAGGATGACACAGGGCCTCTGCACCTCTGTCTTGTGTCCGAGTGCCGGCGATTCAAACTCTAGACTGTCCCTGACCTCAAGGCTCAGAGCATCCTGGGTCAGAGCCACCACCTCGCCCAACCTCCTCCCTTTACAGAGAAGGAAACAGGCTCAGGCGGGTTATGTGCCTTGTCCCAGGTCACAGGACGTTATCAGTGGCAAGATTTGAACCCAGAGTCAGTGATCTTGCTTACATCCTTCTGGATCAACTGGCTTAAGATTAGAAAGCAACAGAATTTGTCTTCCCCAATCTCATCGTGACTCTGACCACACTGATGGGCCTGGGGTTGGTCTGGATGAGCTCAAAAAATATTGATAAAACACTTAATAAGTGCAAAGAGTTGGAAAGGAGCAAGCAAACATACACAAACACACATATAAAACATTGTTGCCTTTGGGGAGTTTGCAATCTGAGTAGGGGCCATTAAGACATCGTATGCAGAGAAACGTGAAACAAATTAGAAAATGCTGAGTGAGTACCCAGGAGCACAAAACCTAGGACATCAGAGGAGGGAGAAATGACTTTCCATGAGAGAAGGTGGAAGGGAAGAATCCCAGGACACAGGGAGGAACCTTCTGTCAATCAAACCAGAGAATCCTTTAAAACACCTACTATGTGCCAGACACCAATACTAGGTGCTGTCTGTCCACTACCTGAAGGAATTAACATTCAAATAAGGGAGACTGAATTACATACATGTACATGTATACACATGCTCTAGGCTGGAATGTGGATGATGGAACAAGCATTTATGAAGCACCTACTATGTGCCGGGCTCTATGCTAAGACCTTTACAAATATTATTTGACCTCATTTGCTCTGGCAGTCATTATCTCAGTTCCCACTCACTCTTGTAGGTGGTGTCCCCAAAGCTCAGCTGCATCTCTCCCTCCAGACTCTAGGGGTAAGCCCTGAGGGGCCGGGAGTGATCGAGCTAGTAATACTATTGCTCTGAGCCCCCATCCAGTATGCTCCCTCCTCTGGCCACCAGTTACCATCTCCTCTATATCGTCCAACTGGTGGTTAGCCCAACAGTATGAATTTGTCCAATTAGCTTTGACAGTTACAATTAGAACCTTTTTTAGGATTCGGCACCTTTTACCATCACAATTAGAACCTCAATTAGCTTTTACAAAGGATTTTTACTAAGAATATGGAGCAAGAACCAAGGCACTGTCTTCCCTCTCTACCTCAGTCTCTAAAAGGAGTGGGTTCCCACTTAAAGCAGGCGCTGCAAAACCTTTCTCCCACCAAATTACTTTCTGGGTGAAGCCAAGCAGGCAGAACATGGGGTCTGGGCAGCCTGGACTGGCTCCAGGGAGAGAGCTTCCCTCTCTCTGCACCTCTTGGGTACACTCTCAGTTCTGGCTCAGTAGTTAATTGATTAACCTAATCAGGAGGTTTTTCTTTATGTACACAAAACTGAAAGGTACCCATCACAGAATATCTGGGTATAGTATGAATCAGAGGGGGGGTCTTCTCCTCTATTCATCCCCAGATTTCCAGAAGCAAGCTTCCCAGCACTCTGTTCAATTTGCCACCAGGGGCATAGATCACCACACCAGACTGTGCCAGCTCAAAGGACCAGCCTCTATCGGCCACTTACACTCTTCCTCCCAGTTAAAAATTTTGTTGTCTCCAGCAAATTGGCCAGGGTCTACATGGATCCCTGTGTCTATGTCCCCAGTCTAAAACAGCTCTCAAGCATCCTGGGGAGTTCAGGAGGTGGGCAAAGGTGGGATTGATCTCATGCTTTGATGTTTTTCTTCAACGTCACAAAATCTCACAGCACAGACCTTATACAGAACATCACAAATGCACCCAAATGCAGATTCAACAAAGAGTATTTCACAAAGTTTTTAAGAGATTACTAATTGCCCTTGTTTAATGCTGATCTCTGCAAAACTATATAATAATAATAATAATAGTAGCAGCTAATATTTATAAAGCACCTACTATGTGCCAGGCACTGTGATAAGCACTTTACAAACATAACATCATTTGATCCTCACAACAAACCTGGGAGGTGGGTGCTATTAGTACCCTATTTTACGAGTGAGGAAACTGAGACAAAAAGAGGTGTCATTTCAGTCATGTCCAACTCTGTGAGCCCATTGGAGTTTTCTTGGTACAGATGCTGGACTGGTTTGCCATTTCCTTCCCCAGCTCATTTTACAGATGAGGAAACTGAGGCAAGCAGGGTGAAGTGACTTGCCCAGGGTCACACAGCTAGGAAGGGTCTGAGGCTAGATTTGAACTCAGGTCTTTCTGACTCTAAGTCCCGAACTCTATCCACCCCAAGTTTTCCCCAGGGATCCCTGAAACACAGCTACAGGTTGGGACAAAATCTTGAGGTGCCCTTTTCCACAGAGAACCAACCCAATCCCTTAGGTGCAAAATATAGCATATTTGAAGTCACTTTAGATGAGCAGTTAGGTGGTTCAGTTCGTAGGACTGTGGGCTTGAAGGCAAGAAGACCCGAGTTCAAATCTAACCTTAGATAATTACTGGCTGTGTCACCCTGGGCAAGTCACTTAACCTCTGTCTGCCTCAGTTTCCTCAATTATCAAATGAGGATGATAATAACAGCGCCCGACTCCCAGGGTTGTTGGGAGGATCAAACGACGTATCGATGGTCCAACACTCAGCACAGGCCTGGCCCATAGTACGTGCTAACAGGCGGTCATGCAGCCTCCCCTCGGGGTCCCTCAGGGAAGGAGGGCCCACGGCTCCCAGAGATGGCCCACTCCACTTCCGGAGGGCTCTCATTGTGAAGTTTTCTTGAAATTACACTGAAACCTGTCCCAGGTGACTTCTACCCTCCCCAAGTCCTGCCCTCTAGAGCCAAGCAAAACAAATTGCATCTTTCTGGCCCCTCAGCACCCGGAAGACAGCACCCCAACCCTAGGCCCCTAGCGTTCTCTTCTCCAGAATAAACATCCTCAGTTCCTTTCATTAATCCTCCCACGGTAGGCAGCTCTGGAGCAGCAGAACCAGTATTTCTGGCCCCTGGGCCTCCATCTACCCATCCATCCACCCATCCCTCCTTCCCTCCATCTATCCCTCCTTCCTTCCCTCCCTCCACCCACCCATCCCTTCTTCCCTCCTTCCATCCATCCACTCACCCCTCCCCTGCTGACTGCAAGAGGAGCTGGGCCACGTTTCTCAGCCTGCTTCAGGTGGGAGATTCCTTGTGTGACACTGCTGGTTGTGAAACTGAAAACACAAAGGCCTTCTGCCCCCAGGTCCCCAGTTACCACAAGCTGATTCACTGAGGGAAACACACCTGACAGGTGGGATGGGGTTTTTTGTTTCCGGCTCGCTTTCATCATTTAAAGGGGAAGCTCTCTCCTGCTGGACACTGATTCTGCCTGCTCTGATCCAACACCAGAGACATTCAGGAGGGCTTCTCAGTCAGGAGAGAGAGTGCGACCTGCTGCAGGCCCCATGTTCTTGGAGGGAGAGCTTTCAAGGAGTCCCCCTAAGATCCCCCCTGTAACCAAGAGCCAGAAAGGACCTCAGAGGCCAACTAGCTCAACTTCCTTGTTTTACAGAGAGAGAAACTGAGGCCCCGGAAGATGAAGTGGTTAAGAGGTTAAGTCCAGGAACCCACCACCGGCCTGTAGGAGGTCCAGGTGGAATTCGAACCTGGGTCTTCTGATTCCAAATCCTGTGTGTGCCACGTGGCTTCTCATTTGACAAAAGAGGACATTGCATCTCAAAGTTCAGTTCAACAAACTAAATGCCTACTGTGTTCCAGGCTTTGTGCTAGGGCTGAAGATACAAAGACCAAGGAAAAACAAAACAAAAAACCTGCTCGCGCACATGCATACACTCACTCATACACAATCACACACATACTCACACACGTGTACACTCACACACACTTATACACGCGCTCAGACACATATATACACACTCATATACTCACATACATTCACACACACACACACACACACACACACACACACACACACACACACACCAGTCCCTGCCCTCAGGGAGCTTATATTCTAGTCTGGCATTACACCAAGCAAGCAAGTAGAGAAGGAGGACAGGGTTCAGGGGCTGGATTTGAGTCAGAGGACTAGGCTCAGATCCCTACTCGGGGATCTCCTGGGATTATAGAAAGAAGCCAGCAAACCGAAGATGAGGAAATAGGCTCAGAGACGGAAAATGACTTTCTCACAATCACACAGCTGGTCAGTGTCTGAGACAGCATTTGAACTCAAGTCTTCCTAATTCTAAATCCTGCACTCTATCTCCTGCCCCTCCTTCAGACACACTCTGGCCTCAGCTTTCCCTTCTGTAAAATGGTTGGACTCCATGAACTCTAGAGTCCCTCCTAGCTCTAAATCTATGACTCCTAAGTAAATTACTACAACATAATTGCAAAAAGGAAGGAGTGTTAACAGCTTTGGAGGGAGAAAGCAAGAAAGGGCCTAATGTAGGAGGTGACATCGGGGCTACTCTTCCTTCCCTCCCTCCTTCCTTCCTTCCTTCCTTCTTTCCTTCCTTTCTTTTTATTTCTTTCTTTCTTTCTCCCTTCTTTTCTTTCTTCCTTCCTTCCTTTCTTTTTCTTTCTTTCTCCCTTCTTTCCTTCTTTCTTTTTCTTTATCCCCTCCTTCCTTCCTTCCTCCCTCCCTCTTTCCTTCCTTCCTTCCTTTCTTTTTTCCTCTCTTTCTTTCTTTTTCTTTCTTTCTCTCCATTCCTTTGTTTCTTTATTTCTCTTCCTTCCTTCCTTTCTTCTACTTTTCTTTCTTTCTGTCTCTATCCATAGGTCCACCCATCTTGCTATCTATCTGCATACACACTCATATACTAGTCACTTGCATATTCATATACGAAAAACAAACTCTGTGTAGTTTAGGAGTTTGTGGTTCTCTATGGGAGCTACTTTTAAATTTGGTTTTGGTTGGGGATGACCAAGTTTTTAAAACAATCCTACCCATACACCCACACATCCCCTCCAGACTGCCCCTTAGCCAGCTGTGCCCTTGGAATGAAGAGCTCCCCCCTCCCCACCAGCGCCCAGTCCTCCAGCCAACAGCATTCACAAGGTGGCAGATTCACCTTGACCCCTGCTTGAGGCCCTTCATGATTCCCCCTGCTCTCACGGTCTCAATATGTCACCCTCATGCCCAGGAAACAGCAGCTCCACAGGTCCAGTCCCCTGTCACGAGGGAAATGATTTAAGCTTTAATTTCATCAGTCAAGTCTTTTTTTGTCATCATCACTGTGGTTCTCTCAAAGCCGCCATGCTGTCTCTCAGCCAGCTGTTCTCACATGACTGAGAAATACCATGATGAGTGAAAGAAAAGCCTGTTGTTAAATGTTGCCTGAAGAGACCTGGGCCTGAAACCTCACTCTGGCAATCATTAATCCCAGCACCTGCCGCAGTGTAATCCATGTGGAGGCAGCTGGTGGTGCAGTGGGTGGCACTGGGCCTGGAATCAGAAACACCTGAGCTCAAACCCAGCCTGTGTGATTCTGGGCAAGCCACTGAACCCGTCTGCCTCAGTTTCCTCTTCTGTAGAATGGGGATAATAACAGCATTTGCAGATACAATATGTTTATGTATAATATCTATGATCTTAGCAATGGAGGTGCTCTACCTTTAGGTGCAGATTACCACTCATCCTGAATAATTCTTGTCCATGTCCTAGGGAGGCAGTATGGTGAGTCGGAGGTCTTGAGTTCAAAGGCCAGCTCTCTCAATTAGTGACCTTGAGTGGCCCTCGGCAGCCTTGTCTGTATCGCTCACCAGGTGGGAGCAAAGCAGGTTGAGCCTTCAGGTGGGGCAGGATTCCCTCCCTCCTCCCTTTGCAGAAGTAGGATTTGCCTTCTCAATATACCAGTCACTCACTTCTCTTCAGGGAAATGACTTCCCTCTTGACCCTCATATGCCAAAATGATTTCCCCTACTGCATGGCTTGCTCAGCTACTTCCAGGGTTGCTTTCTACTGGTCTTGCCTCAGGGGAATCTGGGCAGGGAAACTGTTCTCTTCCTCTTGCGAATGCACCCTCATCTGAGTTCAGTAAATGTCTCTAGAACCCCCCGCCGGATGTCCGCACAGCCCCGACTTATACTGATGAGTTCTTGATAATGTAATAAATAATAATAAATCTGCTTCCCCTCTGGGTTTGCTTTTCTTCCTTTCCAATCACAACACACACTCGGGTAAGCAGAAGAGGCTCGGATTAGAACTGTCATCCATCTTTTAATACTGTGCTTATAGGAATGTGAGCAAATTTCAGCCAATACCATTTAAAGAGCATTGGGCAGGGAGGAGGAGAAGAAACATCATGGCTGGCTCTCCTTCCGTCTCATTCTCCATATGTGTAGTAAAAGCTCTCCACACTCAGAAAAGGATGGAGGCAGGTCTCCAAGTCAGTCTACACAGGGCCTAGCACACACTAGGTGCTATGTAAAGGCTAGTTACTGTTGTTGCATTCAGCACCTAATACATTGGAAGCCTTGGTTGAATACTTCAAAACAGGCAATGAAAACTAAAATGTTCACATTCTGTGACCCAGCTATCCCATCACTGCGCATATGCCCTGAGTGGGTCAAAGAGAAGAAATAAAGGCCCAAACTGTCCATAGCAATATTTGGGGGCTGTGCTCATCGAATAACTGAGTTACAGGACTGTAAGAGAATGCCATTGTGAAATGCATGTGAACTATGCTGAGAAATCTGAGAAGATTTGTATAACCTGACACACAGTGAAATAAGTAGGACCCAAGGAATAATATATCCGAGGACTAAAACGACATGAACGAGAAAACTACTAACTAACTGGGCCTCTCAGACTTGTTTTGAGCCTGGAGAGGTTGCTCCAGGTTCACCATCCCACAGCCAGGCCTGGTGCATCTGCCCCTCAGGGTTCCAAGGCTGCTCAGATGCCATCAGCTTGAGCCCCTGGGGCTCCCCCTACTGAGACTCAGTTCTATTTAACCAATTAACATCAATAAGCTTTCCAAAGAGCTCAAAGATTTAGCAAGAACTGGAGGACAGGTATTTCTCCCCCCTTCCCTCTATTCACAGTCTCTGGAGAGAGTTTGCTCAGATTTAATGCATTTTCCACATAGTGTTTGCCCAAGTGCAAAGTTCAAATACTGCTAGAGGAGTCTTCCTCTCAGCTATCACTGGATTGAGTTCTGAAGTCATCAATGCTGGGCTGGTTGAAAAGTCCCAGAAAGACTTCACTCCTCAACCTCAGGTAGCTCATTCTTCTGACCACAAAACTCACAAAGCCACGGCCTCCTTCACCTGGGAAAACAACACAGGCCACGTGTCAGCCTTGTTTGGGGAGAGGGCTGGAGGCTTCTCTCCTTGTTCTCCCACCAAAATAGAAACTGCAAGAAGTTAGCCCAAGAGAAGTGGTGCAACTAGAGAGAGAGGACTAGGCCCAGTGGAGACTCTGAAATGATCAGGGAAATTGCTGTTTACTGTGTGGTCAGTTACAGACTATCTCCCTGGGTCCCAAGAATGGTCAAGGGGCTTCCATTATGAGTCATCCTGGTTTTAGTAGAAATGGGCTCCTTGGCTTTTTCTGTGGGGGAATTTGCACCATCATCAGCACACACACATACACACACACACACACACACACACACACATACATACCCCTTCCTGGAGGAGAATGGGCTCCATCTGAAAGGTCACAAAGCCTCTACAAGGATTGGACTCGGGGGTCAGCCCTTTGTTACATTAGAATCCAATGAAGTCATGGGCACAAAGTACTTTGAAAACCACAATGGATTAGCCTGAGTTGTTATTATCGAGGACACGGAAATAGACACCCCTCCACCTTTTTCAGTAAAAGTCCCATCTCTAATTTTTTCCATTCTTTTGAAATATTACTAAGATGATTCTTCTATAGCGGGTGGCCCAAAGGGTAGTGGAAAGAGATATGGTGAGTATACAAAGGGGTTGAGACAAGCTACCAATGAGTGGCTCAAAAGACATAGTGCATAATTAACAAGAGGAAGTGGGCCAGTCCTGGAGTAAGAATGAAGGTAACAGGCTGACCTATGAATGCCCCAAATTTGACCTTCGAGGCCTTATTTTCCTCATCTGTAGAATCAGAAAGTTGGGCTAGATGTCCTCTGAGGTCCTCCCCACCTCTCAAGCCAGGACCCTCATGTGATGAGGAACCCATACCCAGAGCGTGGTTGGGTCAGCTTTTCCTCAGGGGCAATGTGAACAATGTTCTCAGTCTGATTTCCAGTTTACCACATTGAGGGTTGGTGAGCCTACTTCTGGCTGTGAGAGGCTAGGGGCTTGGTGACCTTCTCAGTGTCCCCAGGTCACTCTCTAAGACAATTCTAGAAGACCTCTAGACCTGTTCTGGTAGAGGGAGCTTCTATGCCAGGACAATGTCCAACCCACTTACTCTTCCCCTCTCCCCATCCCCCAAAGTCATTTTAAACCGTGTTATTATGAATTTTTAAAATATGAGGTTGAGTTTAAAACATTTTGCTTGTTCAAAAGTGAATCTAATCTACACTGAGAGGTCGAAGGGCTTGGAATACAATATTCCGGAGGTCAATGGAGCTAGGATTAAAACCAAGAATCACCTACCCAGCAAAACTGAGTATCATGCTCCAAGGCAAAATATGGACTTTTAATAAAATAGAGGACTTTCAAGCTTTCTCAGTGAAAAGACCAGAGCTGAATAGAAAATTTGACTTTCAAACACAAGAATCAAGAGAATCATGAAAAGGTAATCAAGAAAAAGAAATTGCAAGGGACTTACTAAAGTTGAACTGTTATGTTTACATTTCTACATGGAAAGATGATGTGTATGATTCATGAGACCCCAATATTTGGGTGGCTGAAGGGAATATGCATGTGTGTATATGTATGTGTATATATGTATATGTTTATATATGTGTATGAGTAGGTATATAGGTTTATATGTGTGTATATATATACATGTATGTGTATGTATATATATGTATATATATATATTTACAGAGAG
>JAQQSZ010000398.1:0-19008 GCA_028646595.1 Phalanger gymnotis | reverse complement strand
TTTTTTTTTTTTCATGCAACTAGAAAATAAGATGCACAGGCAATGGGGCATAGAGATTTATCTTGCCCTACAAGAAAGGAAGGGAAAGGGGGATGGGAGGGGAATGGGGTGATGGGAGGGGAATGGGGTGACAGAGGAGAGGGCAGACTGGGGAACAGGGCAACCAGAGTGTACGCCATCCTGGAGTGGTGGGGAGGGGGAGGAAATGGGTAGAAAATTTGTAATTCAAACGCCTGTGAAAATCAATGCTGAAAACCAAACATATTAAAAATAAATTTAAAAAAAAGTGAAGGGGTTGAAATAGAATGACCTCTGAGACTGTCTCTAGCTATGTACTCTTTCACTTATTACCTGTGCCCCCTTTGACAAATTACTCAACCTCTCTGAGCCACAGTTTCTTCAACTTTAAAGGAGGAAGAATTCATTATATTAGTTCTAAATTCACAAATTCCATCTCTAAATCTATGAGCCTATGAAACCATCATAGCAGCTTGGGGCTTGACTGCCTTACTTGGGTATCACCACTATTGTACATCAAGCACTTTTATGCTTTCTGTGTTTGGAAAACCGAGAACGATAAGGATAGTGTCTAGAGACAGAGATTGCACTGTGATTTCAGTGACAGAGAAGTCCTCAGTGAGGAAGCTCTTTCTATAGGTCAGGTCCATAAGTCACTTTCTTTACAACTAATAGTTTTAGAGAATTGCCTAGAGCACAGAGGGTACGTGACTTAACTTCCCAAAGCCTATGCATGTTGGAGGTGGGATCTCCAGACTTCCCAGTTCCAAGGTCTCCTCTGTATCTTTTCCCATGTTGCCTCTCTTCATCTTGCTAAGGACTTGGTAAGCAAGATACATGCCAGCAAAATATTTGTCATATTTGATTCTAATAATGGACAAAGGAGAAAAGCCTGGGGGTGTGTTGATTCCCAGCAGGAGGAGAATAGGACTAAAGATTCTTAACAATCAATAGGCACATTCCATTTTGGTAATAGCCTTATCTAACCAAGCTAAAAAGGGAACTTGTTTGAAACCAAGGGAACTATGTTCTTAAAAAAAAATTAAATAAATGAAGAGAGACAGTATGTCATATTGACTAGAGAGCTAGCCTTAAAGACAGGAAGACCTGGGTTTGAGTCCTGCCTCTGAAATGTGCTGGCTGAGTGACCCTCGACAAGTCACTTAACCTCTTAGTATTGACCCACAATGGTAGACTTCCCTCTCTTGGGAGTTCCATATACTAGTGCAATCAAAGGTCCAGTCCCTATTTCTAAAGAGATCTTAAAATCTTGAACATGTTTCTCATGCAAGAAACAAAATAGCTTAGCCTGCCCACATAAGTAAGTCCTGGAAAATAACCAAACTCTCATTTTAGTAACTGAGGATTACATCCCAGAGTCATGTCTTCAATGTGAACATTGTGAACCATTGAAAAGAGGGTGAATCAGACCTCCACACAATTTCTGTTTCATAATTTTTCTTTTTATGTCCAACAACAGTGATAGCATTCTCTCTTTTGATGAGGTAACAGGACATTTCATGATTTGGAACTGGGGAAGGGTGGAGTCCATTTCAGAACTTTTGGCAAAGAAATCCAGAAGCCACCTCCATTCTGCCAGGCTCTCACTTTCTGCCCATTAGTTCAGAACCAAGCCTGGGCTGACTGCATAGCACTGATGGCCTTATTTAGGGTTTATTATGAAAGGCTCCATAGAAATTAAAGCTTCACATGTTGATCTCCACTGCCCTGCTTCACTTATTATCCAGTGATTGGAGCTGTGAGGGCACAGGGATCAAAATGAGATCTGCCAAGAGAGTTTCATTGATAACTGGGCTGTGTGTCTGGGAAAACAAAAGCCATATAATCAAGGTGGCTGAGAAAGGCGGCTGTCTACTTCATCACTGCCAGGCAGACAGGTGACCACCATGCTCTTTTCCTTGGCCCCTTCCAGAGTTCGTGGGATGATTATGGTTTGGTTATGTTTTCACATGTCAAAATGACTTGGAGAAGATGCTTAGGAAAATAATAGTTGATTGTTCAAGATTCCTTTTTAATCAATGTCATCTTCCCTGGGGTTTTATATCCCTCTGATTTTGTGCAAGAAAAAAAAAATAAAAACACCCAGGTATAAATGAAGAAGGCTTTATTTGAAACATGAAAATTCTCAATTACAGCCACTTTTCCGATTTCTCTTAGAAAAATTATTCTTGTGAGTTTGCTTGTTTTAAGCATTCTCACCTTGGTCAGTGTGAGATTTGATCAAAGAATCATAGATTTAGAGTTGTAAGAGACTATAGATCAACATGTCCAAACTCCTCATTTTACACATGAGGAAACTGAGTCCTGAAGTGGTGAAGCGATTGCCCTAGGATCACTGAGGTATTAAATGGCTGAGGTCAGATTCAAACCCATATCTTCCCCACTCCACATTCATTCTATCTACCACATAACACACATCCTGGTACTTACATTGTTTTACCAGGAAGTTTTAAATAAGTTCAATGAGTTTAAATGAAACACACAGAGACACACACACATGCAACCGTGTAGTGCTCCCCCTTTTCCATTTCCTTTTTTACGCTTTGTTCTCCCTTTAGATTGTAACCTCCTTGAGGATAGGGACTGCTTTTTCCCCTTATTTGTATCCCCAGCACTTAGCAGAGATTCTGACGCATAGTATGGGCTTAATAAATGTTAGTTGCCTATTATTGTTTTCCAGACATTATTTGAGCAGGAAAAGAGTAGAGGAAGATGTTTCTAGGAAAGTAGTTCTCAGTTCTCAAAAATTACAAAATCAGGACTTAAAATTTTACTTCTCCTCTGTCCATTTCAAGAAAAAAATAGTCAATCCCAAATCTGTATAATTCTACAGATAATCTTTTGTTGTGGTTTGTTTGTCACTAGAGTGTCTCGTTGAACACATTATCCTGGAATTAATGCAGCTGACCGGAGTCAATTTTTTTAACTGAGGTTTCAACTTCAGAATGTTAAACAAGGTACTGTACTAGATGCTAGGGCTACTAAGCAAAAAGTATAAGTAAGCAAAAATCCCTCTAGGGGGTTACAGTTTATTAAAAAGGATGCTACTTTAAAAATTGGTTTATTTTTGTTTTAGCATTTAACTTTGGATTAATCAGATCATAATTTTATTGATGAGTCTACTAAAAAACAAATCACGCTTTCAAAAGAAAGAATTTGTAGGTTGTAAGATGCAGTATGGCTGAATTGAGAGGGCACTGAACTTAGAGTCAGGAAGATCTGAGTTTGAATCTCACCTCACACGCCTAGTCATTGTGACATTAGACAAGTCATTTAACCTCTCTGGGGCATAAGTTTGTAAAACGAAAGGCTTGGAACAGATGGTCTCTCACATTCCTACTAACTCTAAATCTATAATCCTATGGATAAATAAGGAAGAGCTGGATTCAAATCCTTGTGACACAAAACAAGTCATTGAAACTCTGGAGGTCTTACATTCCTCATCCTCATTTTATATCAGCAGCTCTACTTGCTTTTGATTCCACAGCCATCATGCTCTGCAGGAGGGCATGTGCAATCTTCAGTTGTGCTGATTTATATCTGGCCATTGGACCCAAGTGGCTCCTGAGGAAAAAGTGAGGCTGGTGACTTTGTACAGCCTCCCTCACTTAAATCCAATTCACTTACAAGTCATGGCATTACCTTCCTGATGTCATGGTCTTTAAGAATAAAGGACAAACACACATACACACACACATGTCTGGTGCTTCCCCTTTTCCATTTCTGTTTTTATGTCATATTCTCCCTTTAGATTGTCAGGTCCTTGAAGGGAGGGACTGGTTTTTTTCCCCTTATTTGTGTCCCCAGCACTTGGCAGAGATCCTGACACATAGTAGGGGTTTAATAAATAATTGTTGCCTATTTTTGAGTTAGGACTTCAAGATCCTTGCCAGATTTACAGCCCTGATCTATAGCAAAATTTATTAATTTATTCATTCAGTATTCATTAAGTTTCTACTATATACAGAATATCAAATGCTGGGGGATATGTAACCATTCCTTGCTTGAATTATGAGGCAGTGTAATATGGCAGAGTCATTCCTTTAAAATCAGAGAATCTGGCTCCAAATCCTATCTCTGATGCTTGTGACCTTGGGCAAGTCGTTTAACTTCCTTGGCCTTCAGTTTTCTCTTCACTATGATAAGGAGGAGAGTTGGAATAGTTGGATTTTGAGGTCCCTTCTAGCTATAAATTCTATGATACTTGCCTCTGCCCTCAGATTATTTAGAAGGGGAATAAGACCCAATCTAAATGACTGATTTAAAGACAATATGATATAAACGTATTTGAGAATTGCAAAACACAAACCTCTCTGGTTCTCAAGAGGTCTTAAAGCCCTTACCTACCAGGGCAAAATTTCCCAGAGAAAGCAGTTCCGGGATCGTCAGTTACCTTTCTTGAATTCCTTTGCCTTCTCCTTAGGAGAAGACAAAAGAGCCTAGAAGCTCTGTCTTTCTCATTAGTGAGACATAACATGGTGGTGAAGAGCACAGAGGTAGTCAAGGACACTTGACCCCCTGACCGCAATTGCCAGTGGTCTAACCCATCTGCACTCAGAATGTCTGGGAGTTGCATCACCTTCTCCTGTGCACTCCCAGGCTATAAAGCATTTAGCTTCAGAGTCAGGCCTTGGCTACTTGGGCCCATCCTCCTATCTCAGGCCAAAGCAAGTGGGACCATTTGGGTTGTATTCAAATGCAGTTTTCACTTAACCTCACAGTTCCATCTGTTTGCTATCCAGTAGGCACATTCCATTGTGGTTTTGCTATCATTTTTTCTGCAGACATGTAACAAGGCATAAAAAGAATCTAGGAGCTTAGGGAGGAAAATATATATATATATATGTATATATATATATATATGTATATATATATATATGTATATATATATACATATCCAAATATAGATAGATAGATACAGATAGATAGAAGATAGATATAGATAGATGATAGATGCGTCTTTTGTTGTTGTTGTTGTTGTTGTTGTTGTTGTTGTTGTTGTTAATTGAGCTCGGGTGATGTGTTAAAAGGCCTCCCTTTGAGACCCCAAGGCCCATAAATACCTAGTTGACATATGGTCAGAATAAGGAGCCGTTAAGGCAGATTCAGTTATGGCAGTTCTGAAATAAAATAAGGGCTTAAGTGTTCATCTGTGATTCAGCTTTTCAGAGTATTCTCTTTTTAAAAAATATATATCTGGTTTTTCTCAATAGCATGTCAAGGGGGACAATGTGGGGTGGAGAGACATCAGGCACAAAATCACAGAATCATAAATTTAAACCTAGGCCAAAGTACAGCAGGCTTCAAATTTCTCTTTCATAGGACTATAATTTAGAGGCCATCACATCCATCTCTCTCATTTTATCTATGAGGAAAATAACTCACAGAGAGTTTAAGTGACTTACCCAGGGTCATATAGGTAGTAAGTATCTGAGGCAGGATTTGAGTTCAGGTCTTTCTGACTGCAAATCTAGTGCTCTGTGCACTGTGCCACCATGCCCATGACTACTCTTTTATTCTAGTTGAGCAAAACCATACTCCATGGAAATGTTTACTGTAGGGGAGATCCAGGATTTTTTTCCTTTTATGTTCCCTCATTCAGAAATCAGCCCCTTGTAGGTCATTCATCCAGTATCTGAAGGATATGGCTGATAATGAGATTGTGGGAAGCAAACTGTGTTCTACTCAGACTTGGGTTGGAGGTAGATTCTTCATCTAGGTTGCCCAAGGCTGGGAGTAGTCTGGGAGTAAGAGTGATATAATCGGTCATACTCCACAAGCCCTTCATTGCAATAGGTCCATCTCTCAGAATATTCATTCTGATTAATTGTTAACCAATCAGGGTTGATTGCCATCTGTTAGGAACACCCACTCTTCCAAGAGCATATAAGCCTCAAGAAGCCACCGTGATTCATCTTTGGTTCAGGATAGATGGCCAAGTGTCCAATCTGTTTATTATTAGTCATAATTAATAAAGTGATTACTCAGAAATTATGTCTCTTGAACTTTTCAGACATCACAGAAAGCTTAAGCCCTAAAGTTAGTTTCTAGTGTCCACAAATGGGCAAGAAAATTTTAATCAACCAGCAGCCTTATATTTGCTCCTTGGAGGACCTAGAAGATTTTAGTGGTAGAGGCATTTCTTACCAGATAACCACAGCCTGGGCAACAGAAGATGTCTTTCTTTTCTAATCTCTGAGATCTTAAAGCTCAAAGACTGAAAACCATATGTCTTGACCAGATCAATGTCAGCCTCTAACTTAAGAAGCCATGAGATAAAAGCAAGTGATTACGAGGGACATTTCTTGTGTCCCTGTGATGTTCACAGAGGATACTAGGGAGAGCAAGACGGGCAGTCCAAAGTCAAACTACAAGCCTAGCAGAACACAGAGATTCCTTCTACAACTCATGTCAAAAGCAATGGATGTGAAAATGCTATTCCTATTGATGTCAAGCTCTCTACCTTTTTTTTCTGGGTAATTAGGCTGTCTTTCCCTATAATTTTTTTAGCTTTTCTGAAGATGGCTTCCTTCATGGAGATTTGCTAATTTAAAACAGGACTCTGAGCAGAGCAGCGAGAACTACATGAGAGTGACCTTCAAATTGAAACAAGGGGGATGAAGGAAATATTTATTGGAGAAAGACTTGACAGCTCTATCTCTGGAGAATTTCTAAAGCAAAAAATCAAAGGTCCAGAGATGGAAGGCAAGACTGTGGAGGTCACCCAGCCCAAGACACTCATTTTACAAATGAGGAAACTGAGGTCAAAGCACTTTGCTCAAGGTCACCCAGGAAGCAGACAGCTGAGGTGGGATTGGAACTGGGGTCTTCCAACTCCAGAGCTAGAGCTCACCAGTCATCTGTCAATCACTCACTATGATCTCTTCTTGCCTATTTTTATAGTGAGGATACAAGCCAAGTATTTGCTTGCTTGAGAGACATTACCCCCAAGGGCCAGAGGAAGTAAATCAAGCCTGCGCCCACAATGCAGAATTTAGCAAACTTGGAACAGCATGATAAAGCATGTATTTTATCATTGCACTTGTAATCAGGAACACCTGGGTTGAAATGCCACTCCTGGCTCTTATTAGCTGTCTAAATCTGGGCAAATTTTTTGAGTCTCAGTTTACTTATCTGTAAAATTGGCATAATAATAGCACCTGCCCCTGCCCCTGCCCCTTAGCACTGTTTGAGGGATCTAACAAGTCATCATCACATGTAAAGTACCATGCAAACTACCCACGACATAGAAATATTAGCTATCATTACAGGTCAGCGAAGAAGCATCAGAACGATGATGGATTCACCCACTGTGATAGTGCTTTAGGATTAGATCCTAACACCACCAGAAATTGTAGGAAAAAATATTCTTCAGGGTCCTGGGTTTAGTGATCAGTGCAGATTATGCAATGAAAATAGGCAACATATCATTGAGTGTGTAAAAACCTAATATCTATTAGATACCGATCTAACAATATCTAATAGATGTATAATACTAATACCTGTATCCGTTAGATACTCAGAGCTGCTTGGTGCAATGGATTAAGAGTTGGACTGAGGTCCACAACACCTGAATTCAAGTCCTGCTTCCGACACCCACTAGTTGTGTGATTCTAATAGTTTCTTAAGCTGCTCTTGCTTCAGTTTCTTCATCTGTAAAATCAGGAAAGTAATAGCACCTACCTCTCAGGTTCCTCTGAAGACAAAATGAAATACTATTTGTAAAGTGAATTGCCAACCTTAAAGTGCTTTAAAAGTGCTAGCTATATTAATGCTGCTGCCACTGCCACTGCTGCTGCTGCTATCTCTAAAACTGGGTTAATAATAGCACTTATCACTTTTGTGAGGACCAAAGGAAATAACTTATGCAAGGCATTTTGCCAACCCCAAAGTGGCATAATAATTCTGATTATTTTTATGATTATTGCTATTTACTGTACAAAGACCTGATCAAGTGGCTAGAATTACATCTCATGAGTTCATTATCCTTCCCAAACTAAGGGATGACATATCCCTCATGCTATAAATCCAGTCCCTCAAATATCCCTGAGAATTCCACAAGTTGACTGTCCCAGAACCATACCATTATCTTTAGAACAAAATACTCCCCACAACCATCCAGACATAGCTTTGATCCATAACAATCTATGAACAACATTTCAACAGACTCAGCCATACTGAAAACCCATAATGTTCAAACCACAGGGAATGGAAAGCTATCCAAAATATAGAAACCTAAGGGAGCAAAGTAAAACTATGTTGGCCATTGGAGTTGTTCCAAAGACACTTGTAGTGAGCCCACAGAGGAAGAGTTTTTCATATTTTTATTTAATTACAAAGCAGAGATTTTTTAAAAATCTACCTGTTCATTAGTCCTCAGAACTTTAAGTATATAATAATAATAGTACGCTAGTGACTTTTCTTGGGACTATTACTATCTGAACCCCATCAAAAACAAGGAGAAAAATGATATTACAAAAAGAATATTTCAATCTCAGTCAATGTTCTGTCAATAAATTTTTTAAGTACCTACTATGTGCCAGGCTCTATGCTAAGCACTAGAGATAACTGGTTATTGTTGTTCAATTATGTCCAACTCTTCATGACCCTATTTGGCATTTTCTTGGCAGAGATACTCTAGTAATTTGCCATTTCCTTCTCTAGCTCATTTGACAGATGAAGAAATGGAGGTAAACAGAGTTAAGTGACTTACCCAGGGACACATAGCTAGTAAGTATCTGAGGCCAGATTTGAACTCAGGAAGATGAGTCTTCCTGACTCCAGGCCCAGCACACTATCTGCTGTGCCACCTAGCTTCTCTAGGGATAATAAGAGTCAAAAGACAGTTTCTGCCCTCAAGTAGTTTATAATCTAATGAGGGACAATATTATTTAGGTAATGTTTTGAAGTTTGCAAAGCACTTTAAATACATCATCTTATTCAACACCTAACAACCACCTCCTGAGGTGTTATCTCCATTCTACAAATGAGGAAAGTAAGTCTGACAAAAGTTAAGTGACTTTTCCAGAGTCACACAACAACGAATGAGCATCTAAGGTAGGATTTGCTGTTGACTCCAAGTCCAACAACCTAACTACTATCTTGTCATTTCTTCTCTCCCTTTCATCATCTCCCTGACAAATCCCCTTCCTTCTTTCTATTTACAAAGGCACTACCCTGGTACAGACCATCACTGCCTCATTTATGGACATTCAGGGGTGAGGAACCTGTGGCCCCAAGGTCACATGTGTCCCTCTAGGTCCTTGAGTGCAGCCTTTTGACTAAGTCCAAGTTTTACAGAACAAATCCTTTTTATTTCTGATATAGGCAGAGTGATGCACTTGCTGTTCCTCCCAAAGGTTTCATCACCTCCTGACTCCATGACTTTGAACTGGCTATTCTCCAATAATGGAATACTTTTTCTCCTCTAGTCCCCTGACTAGCCTTTTTCAAGACAGCTCAGATGGCACCTCCTTTCCCACCCCTGCTTACTTCCCTATCTTATCTCTTTGATTACCTGCCAAGTCATTGTATCTTGAATTTGTGTGTGTACAGATTTTTTTTCTGTGTCGTTCTTGCCATTAGAATGTGAGATCCTTGAGGCTAGAAATTGTGTTTTTAGTCTTTATTTAGTCTCCTCAGTGCTTAGCACAGTGCCAGGCACATAGTAAGTGCTTAATAAATCTTGGTTGACTGAGTGCACAGTGAACAAAAAATTCAGTTCATTATGAATTCATTCTATTGATTAGTGATGGCCATGAAAAAGTGTCTACAATTTCACAGGAAACTACATGAGACTACGCACTGAACCTACAAATGCAGGCCTATAGATGTTCTCACCTTAATTGGAGTTTTGTCCAAAGGCACCATCCAATGGTATGGTTTCTCTTTCTAGTGATTACTCTCCCTGCCCCTCACCTTGTGTTCTTCAACTTGCCAAAACCAGCAGAGGGTCCTACAACTGCTGCATTAGCAACTCTATGGCACCCCTTTCTGGGGCCTGGGATTATACACTATGGTCTCCATTGTTGGTAGACCACTCCATATGCTGGCATGATTATGTCTATGACTGGATGGTTATTTATACCACATCAGTCCTTACCCTTAATTTGCTTTGGGTGCATTCCTAGGTACATTATGATCAGATAAAGGAATTTCAGAATTCTTTAACATAGAAATAGGACCCTTGTGGGTAAGGGCATGGTCATGGGACCATCCTTGTGTATGGCTAAGGTGGAAATAGAAGAATAAGTCATAGGAAATTAGGATATTTGAGAAAATAAATGTGTATTTTGAAGTGCCCTGATATGAGATCAGGAGTTGAGACAGAATCAGACACTACAAGTTGAATACTGAACTTTTTGGTAAAGGAGAAAGACTTGGAGCTGCTAGATAAAGGGCACCAGAATCTTGATTAGGAGATGCATTTGAACCAAGTGATTCTCTAATGGGAAGTTTCAGAGGGATGGCGATAGATGGAGTCTGGAAGTCAGAGTGGGGATCAAGGAGTATTCCAACCACTTCTCTAAAACCAGTGGATCAGGAAGATGGGGTACGTAAAACCAGTAGTGGAAAGGATGGCCAGGGCTGTTGTGTCATTCAGGGAGAAACAGATTTTGGTTGTCTCAACTTTTGTCTTGTCACTGGACTTCAATGGCTGGAAGAAAGAATGAGGCTGATGACTTTGGGAAACTGCCTCACTTAAATCTAAATAATGAACTAGTGAAGATATCACCCCATTATGCCATTGGTCTTCTTCAATAAAAAAGAATAAACAACAATACATGCATACAGGTACATGAATGTAAATGTATGTACATACATGCATATATATATGTATGTATATATATATATATATCAGCAGAACCCCACAGATAGATCAATTGGAATAATCAATTAATTATTATTAATCAGTCCCACTCAGTTCAGTTCAGTAAGCATTTATTGGGCATTCACCATGAATCAGATGAAAGCAAAACATTTCCTCCCCTTAAGAAGCTTACATTCTATGCATGAATATACTCACACAAGAAACAGTTGTAGGGATGGATCTTACAATTTGGTCTCAGATACTCAGCCTATGTGAATGTGAATAGGAATCACGTGCAGATTTTGATACAAAAGAAAAAGTGAACAAGACAAAACAAGGCAGATAAGATGAAACAATGACTTCATTGTTATTATAAAATAACACTTGAATGCATTATTTAATATTCATTTAATATTCTATAGATATTTTTTAGTTTCTTATTAATTGAAGGAGAAATGATATGGCATAGTGAATCAAAAACTGGCTTGTAAGCCAGGAGCACTAGGGTCCTAGTACTGCCTCTGATATCTACTAACTATAGGACCCTGGGCAAGACACTTAACCACTCAGTGACCCAGACAACTCTCTTAAGAATGCCAACCTACATTGATAGAGGGAATTTTCTTACCTTGGAGGTCCAAGTACCACTGAAATCTCAGGTTAGGTCACTATCTCCATCTTATTATATGCAAATATTGTGCTAACTGCTAGAGATAATATAAGGAGGAAGGCAGGCACTGCCATTGAGTAGCTTACCATCTAATAGAGATGGTAAGGAATAAGCACAGAAAAGTATAACACAATTGAGAATAAGATGTGTGCAGAAGATTCCCCTACGATTAACTTGGGTGTCTTCTGGGTCTTCATGAACATCTTGGAGCCCTTGTAGGATTACAGTTAATATCCAAGGATAAATGCATTGCAGAAGGGAGCCTGTTATTCAGGTTCTAAACTGTGTGGGGATTTAAATACAGGAACAATGGGATGAGATACAAATAAACACATGTACACACTGCGACTTTCCAGCCGCTTTCTTTTCTGGGTCTCCATTTCTTAAGCCATGTTTACAAAATCTTTTCTCCTTTTAACATAGATAAAGGCCCTAAAACTGAGAGACATCATTTTGGAGGATGCATATGCCAATGGAGCTGGTAATTTTTGCTTATTTGGAAATCTTTGGCTTTTAACATTGACTTTGGTTCCAGTTTAAAGGAAATGGGAAGATGATAGACCAGCAGACAATTTAGTAGCCTTTTCTAAAAATTGTCCTTCCCAAGATACATGGGGAAGTCTTATATTAAGGCTGATTCCCCAACAGAGAAATGGTTAAATGGTATGAACAAACTGGGCACAAAAGGAGAAATGAAAACTATTAACAACCACATGAAAGACTCCTCCAAATTACCATGCAAATAATAATAAGTATGAGGATTCACTCCATGTTTTTTTTTTTTCAAATTGGCAAAGATGACTTAATGCCCAGACCCTTTGAGCCAGAAATTACACCATGAGGCATGTACTCATAGGAGGTCTGAGACAGAAATAAAGGGCCCATATAAACCAAAATATTTATAAGAACACTTTTTAAGAGGGGAGCAAAGAATGAAGTATGAAGTAAATGCCCATCAACTACAGAATGACTAAATAAATTATGGTACAACGATGTAATGGAACATTATTATATTGCAAGAAAGGACAGAATTATGATATCAATAATATTAGCATGTAGAGATTTTGATTGTTTTCTAGACACTTTCCCTATGTTATCTCATTCAATCTTCATAACACCCATGTGAGGTAGCTTCTACGATTATCCTCATTTTCCAGATAAGGAAACAGGCAGAGATTAAGTGACTGGCCCAGAGACATACAGCTACAAAGTGCCTCAGGCCAGATTTGAACTGTCTTCCCAACGTGGAATCCAGTGTTCTACCCACTATACAGCTTAGTTTCCTGATATGACAGGGATAAAGAACTCAGAGAAACAGAGCCAAACTTATATGAGCAGAACTAGGAAAATAACAAACTACTTTGTTTACAGAAATGCAAACAGAAAGAACCAAAAAGAACTGAATGGTATAATTATAAGAAACAAGTATGATTCTGGGAGACAATTAAAAATATATACCCCCCTCACTTCACTGTGGGGGGACAGGGGGACTATGGTTATTGACTATAGAGTCTCAGACATTCTCAGTGTTTTGGTTTGTTTTGCTGAACTACTTCTCTGTCTATATCAGTTCCTGTGTCTCTGTGTCTGTCTGTCTGTCTCTTTCTTTCTATTCAGCAGCTAGTGATGCATTGATACAGCACTAGGCCTGAGTTTAAATCTGGCCTCAGAGACTTATTAGTTATGTGATCCTGGGCAAGCTACTTAACTTATGTTTACCTTAGTTTCCTCTGCTTATTCTCTTCATTCTTCCCCCTGTTCTCTGTCTCTGTCTCTAATAATGATGGCTTTCTCAATAGGAGTGGGGGAGGGGTTATTCAGAAGCATATGCGATGGAAAAAAACAAAAGACGTCAATAAAATATGATTCAGTGAGGAAAATCCCATTTCTCTTCACTGATGCCCATCGTGTGGTACAGGTCCATCACATCAGAAAGTTAGCCACAGCCACTGTGCGTGGCTTTGCTGCAGTTTCCAGGTTAATTTCGCCAGTAGCACAGTATAATATGCACAGCAGTAAGATTACCCACAAATCCTCTCAGGCTTCATAGTCACATATGCAGGAAATGAAGCAGCCCAGGGCTGGGGTGGTGGGGTGGGGCGGAGTGTTCCAAGAAGTTAGCAGAGGTTGGCCACTCCAATAGACACGCTAGACAATTTTACAGCTGTTCGTTTTTTTTTTTTTGCCTTCAGATGATATTACATATCATGTCAAAATTAATTGAAAACACTTTGCACTTAAAATATGCAATTGCACTAAGTGACATTGAAGGAAAAGCTATTTTTATAAAATGCTCAGTGTACAATCAGGAATTTCAGAAATGCCACGTTGACATTCATTTCATTTCTCTAAGTTCCAGTCCTTGAATATATATTTTGAAAAGACATCTTTGCTAAATTTCAAATGCAGGCTTTTGTGCTATTTTTTAGGACAAATGACTGCACCTAGATCTCCTTTATGTTCCTCTTTGGAAGAAATTAGAACTGAGTGTGGTGCAGCTACAAGCCCAAGAGTGGCAGGAGGTTGAATATTTTGGCTTGGGACAAATTAGAACACAACACAGTTTCCTTAGAATTGACTCCTTTTCAGAAAGGGATACAGCCCTGGAAGGAGAGCTATATGAATAGAGATTTCATTTTCAATTTTGTCTCATTTTGGATGACCCACTACCATTTTGACATCTGTCTCTATGCTTTAGCATATCCTCAGCTTCTCCTCAATCTAATGTCTGCTTGCTATAAATTTCTTTCCACTGAAAGCAATAGAACAGACAAGTTTCCTATCTCCATGCCCATTAAGGATTGGGGTCAACTGAAATCATAACCATTCCAAGGATTTTATTTTTTTTTAATCTCAAGTCCTCAATTGTGGATATGCTTAAAAACAAAATTCCATTTAACTCACAAGCCCCTGGCTATAAGCTTGAAAGAATTTGTCTTTTTCATGTTCCTGGAAGAATTGTGTATGAATACCTTAGAAATTCTTTTATGAACATAGTAATTTCCACATCATACTAAGACTAGCCAAATGGAAGAGTGGATAACATGTTAGACTGAAGGTCAGATCCAATCTGCAGGACTTCTTGGCTTTGTGGTGCTGGGCCAGTCACTCACCTCTCCCAGCTTCAGTGTCCTCATCTGTATAATGGTGACTAAGAACACGTGTAACACCAACATCTGAGAGTTGTTGTGAGGATCACATGAGATAAAGCATAGGAAGCACTTTGCTAACGTTCAAGCCATGTACGAATGGCAGCTGTTATCATGTCGGATTTCTTTGGCAGAAACAACAATAAAACATCTGTTCTGTCCCCCTTTTGTATCTATTTTTATACTTTCTATTTCCAGGGACAACTGATCCAAATTAAAAAGGAATAATGGCATGAGGTGGTGAAAGAAAATTGGATTTGAAGTCAGAGAGCTGGGTTTAAATCTTCTACCACTAAATGTGTAATGTTGGGCAAAGTATTGGAACTCTCTGTGCTTCATCCTCCTCCTCTGTGAAAGAAGGGCTCTGAACTACACTGCCTCCAAGGCTTCTTACACATAGTAGTAGCAGTAGCAGTAGTAGTAGTTAGTATAATAGAAGTAGAAATAGTAGTAGGAGTTGTAGTAGTAGTAGTAGTAGTAGTAGTAGTAGTAGTAGTAGTAGTAGTAACTAACTGCATTGGTAATCAAGGAGGGCTTTTAGCACTTATTCAATCAAGTGCCCATGAAGTGTTTGGCCTTTGTTTCCTTGGTTAAATTAGGAGTCCTTGATGACCTCTTTGCCTCAAGGGAAAGCCTAGTTTATACGGGTTTGAGTGACATGTTTGTGACATCAGTGGCTTTTAGACCATGTGGGTTTAAGTCGAATTTTTTGGTGCTTCTAGGTCACATGTGGGACTCACCTTTGATGCTGAACAAGATATATAAACCCAGAGGTTGGCGTTCTCCCTTGGGGTTCTCATTCTTGGAGGTGTGTTGATGTAGAGACTCCGGGCAGCTGTAGTTAAGGGCCCTCCAGCTTGTGAACCCAGATGTTGGGACTTTGTTAAACTCTGGTAACTGTGCATTGAGATTTGAATCAGACAAGGTCTGTCTATCAACGTTTGTAATATCTTTGTGTTTTCTCTAAAGTTCAGGGTGCTGGCTTTTCCCCCTGAACTAAGTGAATGATATTTGAATGTTGGATTGAAATAAGATTGTTAACCGCTTAATGTTGCTTTCCTTAGTAAAACAGATCAAAGAACGTGTGCTGGCAGCATCCTTGTTGTTGAGCTTGTGTTGGTCTTTCACCCTCACAGTAGCTGCTAGCTGAATTGTTGCAACACTAGCATTTACATAATACTCTAAGGTTTGAAAGGCAAAGGCACTTTACAAACATTCTATCCTTAAAAAAAGATAAAAGAGGAGACAAAGGAGGAAATGTGGAAGCAAATCTCAAGTCTAGCACTGAAGGAAGGAAACAATCATTTATAAAGTGGGTACTACATGCCAGGCACTGTGCTAAGCATTTTACAAATATTTTCTTATTCAATCCTCATAACACTCTTAGGAGGTAGGTGCTATTATTATCCCCATTTTACAGATGAGGAAATGGGGGCAGGAAAAGATTAAGTGACTTGCTCAGGATCATAGAGCTAGAAAAGTTCTGAGGCTGGATTTGAACTCAAGTCTTTTACGATTCCAGGGTCCATGCACTACATTAGCTAGCTGCCTGTCTTTATTTGTGAATGGTCTAATATAAAAAGGAAGGGAAAGGGAAGGTAGAAGGAAAGCAAAGAAGAGAGTAATGGGAATGGTCATAATGGGAAGGAGAAGTGACAAAAGGAAAGGGAACATCATGGGATACTTGAGTTCCCCTGGAACATGGAGAACTGAGGATAAAGAGAGGGTCATTTCCTCAAAATGCAAACAAAGGAGTACTGTGACCCCCTTCCCACCCCAAACTCACCCACCTTTGAAAGTTATTAACATCCTGCAGAACTGCAAAGTCTTTTTAATTTGCACCTCTGATATGAATAAAACATATGGACATATGTAATACACTTGTACCTAGAAATCTTTCTCTCTCTCTCTCTCTCTCTCTCTCTCTCTCTCTCTCTCTCTCTCTCTCTGTGTGTGTGTGTGTGTGTGTGTGTGTGTGTGTGTGTGTGTGTGTGTGTGAAATGCACATAATAATATTTCCCTACTCACCACTAAGGTGGGGACAACTTGGTTTTCCTACCAAGAGCCCTTCTTTAAAAAAATCTCCAATAAATCTGTGACATCATTGATGTGGCTATCCCTTCCAATGAATCAAACTGCAACTCCTACATATCTACACATACTGATCATTGTTACTGTTGTTGTTCAGTTGCTTCATTTGTGTCTGACTCTTTGTCACCCCATCTGGGGTTTTCTTTGTAAAGATACTGGAGTGGTTTCCCATTTCCTTCTCCAGCTCATTTTACAGATGAGGAAACTGAGGCAAACAAGGTTACGTGACTTGCCTCGGGTCACACAGCTAGGAAGTATCTTGAGGCCAGACTTGACCTCAGGAAGATGAGTCTTCCTGACTCCAGACCCAGCACTCTATCCATTGCACCACTTAGCTGTCCTCCATGCTTGGCCTTCCATAAATTCACCATAGCAAGTCCACTGAGATGGGCAGGAAGGGCATTCCTCGCTTTCTCTAGATAAGTTCTGCCTCTAAACAGAGCATGTGAGATGCTCATTGGTTATCCTTTGCACTTTCTGTAAGATTAGGTCATATCTCCGCAGCTAGAAAGGACCACAGAGGTCATCTGGCCTTCCCTTTCCCCCACTTAATAGATGAGGAATCTGATCTTCAAGGAAGTTAAATGCCTTGTTCGAGGTCACAAAGTCAGTGAGCACCAGAAGTGGCCTTTGAACCCAGCATGTCTAATCACAGAGTCAATGCTCTTTTCATTGTGTCACTTCCAATGATATTTTTCTCCCTTGACTGTGTAACTATGCAAGCCTGTTCATCTCCATTGGTCAAACTATCGATACATACTGTTTTCACACAACAGATGGTTTCCAACATGACTTTTTTCTGACAAAGTATAGTTCCTACAAACATTTAATTGACCATAATCAGAAAGGAGGGCTATGTCTTCCCTGACCTCTCATGGCCTGGTCAGCTATCAGCCTCTCCATGCACATTCTCCATATGTACTTTGAGGTAGTCATTCCGTGTGAACTTCTTATGGCAGAAAGGGCATTCAGCCATAGGACGATTGGGGTTGTGGGTCAGCTTATGGCGGATCAACATTTTCTTCAGGCTGAAGGACAAGTCGCAAACCTGAATGATATTAAGATTGAAAATATCTTTAAAATCTCAAAAAAATCTCAAAGATGTGTAAAGCTCAACCCCATACCACATAAATGTCATGCTGTACAAACTTATAAGAGTCAACAGTTTTAGAGTGGGGAGACCTTAAACATCACAAAGCCCCATCCCTTCATTTCATAAAGAATTTGAGGCCCACAGAGGTTATGGTTTCCGTGATACTCCTTTCTCCCCTACCGCCTAACACCATTCCCAGAATCATTGGATTATTGAATTTAACATGGATAGAGACATGAGTTCATCTATTCCATTTTTTTGGTTTTTGTAGATGGAGAAATAGAAGCCCAGAGAAGGCTCCTCCTTTGCCAGCATTACCCAGGAAGGAAGTGAGAGCTAGAGCTCAAACTTATGTTTGGTGATTTCACTACCACTCAAAGCTTCCAATAGGCAGTGGACATCCATGGCCTCCAAACTTTGGCATGGGGATGGGGTATATTATTTAGTTGTCATGTTATCCTTGCAGTAATATTGATAACTAAGATGTATATAGTGCTATGTTCATTGTCTTCCTGATGGTTAATCATTTTTGAATCCCTCAACTCAACCTGACTCAATCAGAGATGCTGTAAAAATCCTCCCTTAGTCTTTTTGCTTGGATTATATTTTTTTAATTGATATTCATTAGTGATACTCAGCTATGGCATTTTTTTTGTTTATCCTTTTCTATGTTATGTAGGAATTGTATGTAGCTCATCAAAGGAGTTTGATAGTACTTTCTTCCTCAATTTTGAGAACAATTTACGTAATATAGATATAATTATTCATTAAATATTTGTATCCAATGGATAGATAGATAGATAGATAGATAGATAGATAGATAGATAGATAGATAGATACATGATGTGCCAGGTACTCTACCTAGTATTAATTTTAAAAATACAATAAAAAGATTCACCTTGCCCTAGAATAGTTAATATTCTAATGGGGAAAGACAATAAATCAAAGGGAGCTAAAAGGTGGGGGGAGGCTTGTAGTAGGAAGGCCGAATTTATAATCTCAAATATAATCATGTATATGTTTGAATGGTTCGAAATAGCAAGGTATGAGAGGTTCTCTAAGAAGAAAACAACAAGAAATTTATTTAGGCCCCACCACAGCAGAACCGTGAACCAGCCTCCCCATTCCGACATCTTGACAAAAAGACTCCAGGCCC
>JAQQSZ010000397.1:0-19021 GCA_028646595.1 Phalanger gymnotis | reverse complement strand
GGGATGGGAATAGTCACAGTAGTAAACTTATGTATCTTTTAAAACATGGAGTAATAAATGTGAAAGCAAAAATAAACCAAGTGATTAGTCAATTTAATTCAACAAAGATTTTTTGGAGGCGGGAACGCAAGGCAATTGGGGTTAAGTGACTTGCCCAGCTAGTTAGTGTGTCAAGTCTGAGGCCAGACTTGAACTCAGATTCTCCTGACTCCAGGGACAGTCCTCTACTCACTGTGCCACCTAGCTTACCCTCAACAAAGATTAATTAAATATCTACTATATTCTAGACACAATCTTGAATAGGGAGGATCCAAAAACAAGTAAGAGAGTCACTGCCCTCAAGTAACTTCCCTTCTAAGGTCAAGATAAATATACTCTATTTATAAACAAATATAAGATAATTAAAGGAGTAAAGGTACACTAGTAACTGGGAAAATCAGGGAATGTTTAACAAAGCAACTGCTACCTGAGCTGAACCTTGAAAGAAAGCAAGGATTCTAAAAGACGAGATTGAGGAAGAAATACGTTCTGAAAACTAGGGCACCCTGAGAAAGGTATAGTTGCAGGAGGAAGAATGTGATGACCTGGAAACAGTTAGCTGCCCAGTCTGGCTGGAACAAAGAGTGAAGCGAATGGGCAGTAATGGGAAGTAGTGATGCAAAGGTAAGCAGACTGGGATGTTTTTACAAAATCAAAAAGTGGAATTGTAGAATGTGCCAATAAACAGAGGAACACAAATTATATATGAGATAAAAGGATCATATTGACATAGATAAGATCTAGAAAGGACATCATTGGCCTTTCTCTTTATGTTATAGATGAGGAAGCACTATTGTACCCTCATTTAAAAATGTGAAGAAATCAGAAAAAACTCAGGAAGAAGCATGAACTAATATGGAATGAAGTAGCAGAACCAAGAACAGCATTCACACGTGAAACTCTCTTGCTGCTTATTTGCCCAACTCAAACCATCCTTGGCTGGTTGAGTCTCAAGACAAATGCTATTATTATTCTCAGGGTTCTAGAAGTAAGCCTGTGAGTAACTATCATTTTCCACACTAGTTCATAAGCCCCCATCAGAGTATTTCCATTTAACCATTAGCCACTAGGCTCAATGTTTGAGCAGAGGCATTTACTCAAACAGCATAAGTAGAGCAGTAGCTACAGAGCATTTCTCCAATGTCAGGGGCACATCTTTTCACAAACCCAGAGTCCAGAAGGGGTAGACAGTGGGCATACCTTCCAAGTAAGATGGTTATGAGGCACACCTGTGGGGAACTCACATAACCAAAGCAACTCACTCACATCTCTGGAACTGCAAGGCCTCAATGTCCCTTTTGTCCTGTATCTTATGTTGTTGAATTGACTCAAATTAAACCAGTTCTGAAAACAACTAACTACACTATCATTTATCACATCTCTCTTCATCTTGCGGATGAGAATGGCTGAAAGGCTTTCTCAAATATTTTGCTAAAATCAAGATGAACAATATGGCAATCCTCTGATCTGCCAGTCTAATAACACTGTCAAGAAAGGAAATGAAGTTAGACTCACACAACTTACTCTTGATGAAGTCATATGGCTTTGTGTGAAAACTGCTTCTTCTCCTGGATGCTTGCTAAGTAGCTTTTTTCAAAACATATTCCATAATTTTTCCAGGATTAGAAGACAAGTTCACTGACATCAGGCTTGCCCTTCTCCAGACCTCTCATTCTCTACAGTCTCAAAAATCACTGCCAGGGGCTCAAAAATCACATCGAATACTTTTTTTCTTCCAGTATCCTGGAACATAAGTCATCTGAACTTGAATTTGTCAGAACCAGCTAGGTGCTCTCTTCTTTCCTATTTATCTTGGGTGTTGACTGTCTATTAGCCAATTTTGTTTTGTCCTTTCCAGTACAAAGATCACTTGGTTTTTGGTTTTGTTTTTTTTTTTGTTTTATTTTGACTGGAAAAGTAAGTAAGGAAGTTGATTTTAATCTGTCTTCTCCTTTTTGTCAGTTATCTTCATTCTATCTACCCCACATGATCGTTCTAACATCGCTTTGAGTATCCTGTTTTCCTAAAATAGCTTTGAAAATCTGTTTTTACAAATTTATAAAATTTTGACAGCATCAGTCCACTATGAGATTTGGTGTACTAGAAATCATTCCTAAAACAATATGTAACACTTGAATATTCATTTTCTTTTATGTTCTTATTCCCATTTTCCTTCATATCTTTTAAAACTCAAATTACGACAATAAGTTCCTTATGCACCTATGTCAGTTTTATTAGACAACGCTTGCATTTTTCCTCCTCCTCTCCGTGTCTTCTGTATTTCATTCTTAAAAGTTTACCATACCTTTTAGTCTGACTTCCCCTGTGAAATATCAGTCAAATGAATGAGACTATACTTTTTTTCTTTTCTTTTTTATTAAAAAAAATCTACAGGGACCTTTTAGGGACTCCCAACAGTTCCTATCATTTCTGCTTCAGAAACCAGTTCATTCTTGTTGGTCAGACTTAGCTTGTATGAAAATCATATCACTTCCTCTAGTTGCTTTCCTTATATTAAAAATTACTACTAACATGTTTTATTTTTACACTGTCTACATTTCACACTGTAGTCTTTTTCTATATCCTCCCAGATAATCATCCTTTATAATAACAAAGAAAAAAAGAGGAAGAAAAAAATCAGCAAAACTACCCAGCATATCTAGAAAAAACTATTGTTACATCCAGTATTTCTTACCCCAGCTCACCCTGCCCCCCCCCCCCGCCTCCCCGCACAAACACATCTGTGGAAAAAAAGGGAGGAGGAGTGTTCTCTCACATCTCCTCTTTTGGGGCCAAATTTGCTTATATACTTTTTTTTCAGGATTGTGACTGTTTTTTTTTTTTTGGTTGTTGTTGTTGTTGCGGTTCTTCTTCCATTTACATTGCTGTAGCCTTTATGTATATTGTTTTCTTGGTTTTGCTTATTTCACTTTTTCTCACTTCATGGTACTTTCTATGTTTCTCTATATTCATCATTTTCTTGTATAATAACATTCTTCCACTGAATTCTTATAATTGTTTAGTTATTCCCCAATGCTACTACTTTGACATCTGACTGTATTTCTAATTGTTTGTCACCACAAAAAGTTCATCTATAAGTAATTTGGTGTATAGACATTCTTTTCTTTTTTTGTAATTAACCTTTTTGAAATGCATGCCTTACAGTGGAATCTTTAAGTTAAAGGGTATGAACATTTCTAGTTTCTCTAGTCACATAATTACAAATGCTTTCCAGAATATTTGGAATAATCCACAGATCTATCAATAATATGTTTGTGTGGTTTTCCTTACTTTTTGAAGGAATTCGTCATCGAGACAAGAAATTCCTTATTGTTATACTTTTGACAGAGAGAGTTCTAGTTGATAGAGTGTTAACTTTGGAGTCAATAAGGCTTAGATTCAAATCCTAATTTAGATACTTTCAAACATGTGACCCTGGCAAGTCATGTAACTTACCTAAGCAAGTTTCCTCATCTGTCAAATGGGGATGACATTAGCATCCACCTCACTAGGTTGTGTTGAAAATTAAATGAGATAATCCACAAAAAAAATTACAAACCTTAAAGTGTTATACAAATGTAGGTGATGGTGATAATGATGGTGGTGGTGGTCTAAGTGACATCCCAATAATTGAAATTCCCTATCCTTATCATATCATGCCTCTGCCTCAGTCTCGTAATTCATTTAATGAATTACATTATCATCTATTTCTCTTTCTGTCCAAGTGGGTCTATAGTATCTTGAGGTGAAACTCTCACTTCTGTTTCTACCTTCTTTCTATGTCCATATGCCTTTACCTATCTTTCCACATTTTGTTTCCTGGATTCACTTAACAGATTGATCATCTTAACCAAACCATGAGCATGTCTTATCAATATACTATGCTACTTTCACATCATCCCATAATCACCACACTATTGCCTACTCTCTTCCTTTTTAATAAGAGATATCCCCTTTGGAACTGTTTTCCTGTTTTGGTTCCCACTCCACTTGGTCTCATAGGTAAAATTATATCTCTGAAGTCAACCTTGTCTTCCTTATACCATTTGTGTGTATGTGTGTGTATACGTATGTGTATATGTACACACACACACATATATATCCAATCACAAAGACACACACACGTCAGTGTGTGTGTATTTAACTAAGTATAAGGCTTTTATTGCTGGCTCCCCTCTTAAATATCTCCAATAAATCTCTTGTTTTTTCCTATATTGCATCTATGCTCTGTAGTATCTAACTCAGTAACTACATGGGTCACTTTCTCATTCCTTTCTTTTCAGTTTAAAGCCCTTTTGATTAATTTTTAAGTTTCTAGCAATAGACAGAGAGTTATGTGTGTATATGCATATGTATATATAAATATGTACATATGTTTATATACACACATATGAAAATGTGCATTTATATGTGCATATATTTGTATAGATACATGTAGATATACACACATATAGGGGTGTGTGTATGTATGTGTCTATGTAATTTATAAGCCCTCAATAGCTCCATGACCAAAAGTCTATCACTTTTATATTTCATATATGCTTTAGAGATCCACATTTCATTATCAGACCCCCATCTTCTTATTCAGCTGCTTACTTCCCACAATTTGTCTTTCTCTTCTAAAATACTTTCCTTCTTTTGTCAGCTGTTATGGAAATACTGCTTGTGCCCTTAGGGTCTTTAGTTTCTTCCCTAAGTTTTCATAATTCTTAAGTTTATTGAGCTACCACCATGTGGTCCATGCAACTGAAGAATTTGCCACCCTGGAAGGTGTTATGAATGAATGACCGACCCTTTTGTAGATATTGCCTTTAATATGCTATGTCTTTTCAATTAATTTTGTGGAAATTCAAGCTAAGTTTATATATCTAATAAAACTAACCATTTTCAAGATGATTACCAAACAACTAATTGACTAACTGAATAGTCTAGCTGATGTATGTAAGATTCATTGTCCAGTCATACCTAGGAGGAATCTTAGAAAATACCTAATTTTACCTTCTAGGTATGTAGATAAGGAAACAGAAACCCAAGGTCATGCAGCAAGCTAGAAGAAGACTAAAGCAACCAGACCATAAGAGGCTAACAATATGTTTATTTAGCATTTACAATATTCAGGAGAAAAGTATACTATATTGTACTTAAACTTAAAGAGTCTATGATCTGCTTGGAGAGACAAGGTATACACACATATACACATTGCCACAAGGCAGTATATAAATGCTGACTGAGTTATACAGAAATAAGTCATTAAGAAAGAGAGATTATTTGAGATTGCTACAGTCAAAGGAAGACATTGTGGACAAGATAGACTTTGAATGAGGCCTTGAAGGATGAATTAAATTTGAATAGATGGTTAAGAAGGAGTGACTATGAGTATTCCAGATCATGAAAATTGAGTGAGCAAAGGCATGGAGGTAGGAAAATAAAAGGAATGTTCAAGAACCTGGGCGTTGGGAACAGATGATGCATGCAGGGGCTCTATGACATCAAATTAAGCATTTGGCAACCAAACTCATATATCCATGCTTGGCTATTAGGCATCTCAGAAGGAAACAAATGACTTGATGAGAAACTGATATGATCAGCTAGCTGGATAGAGATACAAGTTAGGAAAGAGCTGTTGACTTCATCTATATGACTTAATACTGGGAATTTTTGATGCAGCTGTGCTGCTGTATGGGGGTCTGGGGGGGAGGGGAAATTAATAAGTGGGATCTAGAAACTAGTTAATCACCAGGGGAAAAAATAACAGAACTAGTGGCCATGTTCATGCCAAGCAATTGCAGTGCTGCAGGGTTTTGGCACAGATTTGCCCTCGTGGTACATAAATAGCCATCAGCTTCCACGGCTAATAAGCAAGCTGAGCAAATGACAGGCATTACCTAATGAAAATGACAACTGTCAGTTTGTGACTTAACAGCTTTGGCTCCAATTTCTCATGGAGTTGATGCTTTGATCCTGGTGGAATTTGTGGAGTTGTGATGAGGAGACTTAGATCTGATGCCTGCCAAGTGTTTCTTTTAAATCCTTTTCCTTCCATCTTCAATTTCTGCCCTTCTTTCCACATTGCATTACTGGTTCAAAGATTGGTTTCTATGTCTTGCTTGAGGGTCAGTGAGGGGAAAAAAGAATTCAGAATCTTTTATTATAGGAGATTGGCCCCTAATACAGGCATCAACATGTTGCAGAAAAAAAGAAAAGAAAGGCTTCAAAATTGACTCAATGGCTCAATATTAATTCTAAGAATGTGGCTATTTTGACCAATCACCACACTCACCTTCTGAGTTTTGTTCATCACCCACGTGCAAAAGCACAACATGTGCCCATCGATCAGTGCTTCTACATACTTCATGTTGCCTCTGGTTTTGACCTAATTGACACTTAAATAGATTTGGATTCAGATGGCTGCTTCCCACAACAGAGCTCTCCCCATAGCCCTGCTCAAGCAGTCAGAATGGACTCAGTCAGCTTAGCCAGGTCTAGATGGTGACAGCACAAACAGCTCACTGGTCTCCTTTAATTAAGATTTAGCCAATGTGGTCTGAACAGTTCTCTGCCACACCCCTGACTTCACTCTCAGGTGCTTTGTCCAAACCCCCACCTCTTCCTCAGGTACAGACCCAGAACTGAAAGAGATCTTAGAAATCCCCAGGGATTATTATTCATAGCCCAAGGGTTCAATCCCCTCTACCAAAATTTCTTAGGTAAAGCCTAGCACTCATGTTTTTGTAATGCTTTATACCTTTCAAAGCATTTTCTTATCAAAATAAGAATATATGAAATAATAGGATAAATATTATTGTCTTCATTTTACCGATTAAAAAAAAAACAAGGAAATACTAAGGCTCAGAAAGTAAGCTAGACCAAGGTTAGATAGTAAGTTAATGAGGAAGCCTGAATCAGGACTCAGATGTTTGACTCCTATGTCGGTGTTACATTTTGGAATGCCACTGGTCCTGGCTGTTTCTTTACTACAAAAACATAATCCTTCCACTGTCACTTCATGCAGTCACAAAACACTAGATCTCTCAAGCCCTATAATAGAAAATTATAGATTTTTAGAATTGAAAGATAGTGCTAGTGATCTGTTCAATCATCCCTTTGATAATAGTTCTACTCAAACGTCTAAGATGGTAAGTTGCACAGTAAGTGCTGATCCCTAGTAGTTGAGGGCACCTCCCCATCAATGTTGCTCATATCAATGAAATCACAAGCTCAGTCCAAAAACTAATAAAATGTTGATAGTGATGATAATAGCAATGATGATGATGATGATGGTGATGATGATAATGAAAAGCAATCTTGGAGAATGGATACAGTGTTAGCCTGGATTCAAGTCTAACTCTGATGTATACTAGCATGGTGGCATCCATTGGTTGCATAACCTCAGTGCCTCAGGCAATATACCAAGTATTATCTGCACCAATAGAGGGTGGTTCTTCAGTAGAGTTGTCCTATAACAATGGAATCAAAAGTCTGAACTAAAAATAGCAATGATCGCAATGAATCATTTACAGAAAGTTTTATAACTTGCAAAGTAATACACATAACTAATCTCATCTAATCAAATAGGGTCTTAGCCTATGAGCTAAGTAGCTGGTGGGAAGAGGGCTGGGCCTGGAGTCAGGAAGACCTGACTTCAAATCTGACCTCCAAAATTTATTTGCTGTGTGACTCTGGGCAAGTCATTTAACCTTTGTCTGCCTCAATTTCCTCTTTCATAAAATAGGGATAGTTACAGCACCTTCTCTCAGGGTTGTAAGAATAAAATGACTTTATAGGTATTAAGTGCTTATGATTTTCATTATTATTACCTAGCTGTCCCCCCCTGTCATTTTTGAAAAGAAAGAAACTGCAGCCCAGAGAGGTTAAATATTTTGTCCAGGTCACCTAGAAAAGCAACAACAAGCAGGGCAGGAGCAACAGTCCCCTGACTCTGAGGCCAGCAATAATCCTGTAGCACCAGGCTGTTGCTTAGCTGTTAAAGAAAACATAGGGAGAAAATGTAGAGTCCAGGGTTTGTGATCTTGAAGTAAACAGGTCTTTGAGAATGACCAAAAGTATTGTTTACTCAAGTCAACTAAGCCATGGAGCTAGTTGGCCCTTCTACTATAGATTCTTCTTAGGTGGTATCCTCCAAATGCGAAATCCTTCAAAAAGTATAAAGTCAAATAAAATAAGCTTTTGGCTTTTTAAGGAAAAGTCATTTCCAGAATCTGAAGCCCCCATGGTTGTCATGTAGGAATGTGTGGAGTGTATGCAGTCATCCATTGAGGCCACTGGCTAACAACAGCTGACTTTCCAGGAGTGGTATCTGCATCTACCCTGAGGGGGGCCGGAGCCCACAGACAGCTGGGCCATCTGTTCAGATAATACCACATTACTCTCTAAACTCCATAATGAAGGCTCCTGAGTAATCTTTCATCAGAATGACTTCACGGCATTAAAAATGCATTTCAATACAGAGCTTGTTTAAATATTTAACCCTCTTCGGCTTTGAGAGATTGATTCGGAGCTGCAGTGTTTATATGGGCAGGAAACATTGATTTTCATATGCATGCGTGCATTAATTCATGAAGACTTGGGCACACACCAAAGGTTTTGATAAATGGATCTTTAAATCTCGGACTTTAATGGAGAATATTGGTTTGCAGCCCAGATACCCTCTCTTTGCCAATATTCAAATATTTTCAATTCTCATTCCCCAATAGAGAAGGGAACTGGGTATTTAGAGGTGAGTTATTTTGGATAAGTTGAATGTTGGGAGATTATCTGTATGTATATATATATATATATATATACATATACATATGCATATATATGTATATATATATATATACACATAATCTCCCAACATTCAATTTTATCTGTCTATTTCTACATATGTTAATTCTTGGTTCTAAGTAGGCAGTATTCTTAAACAGAGTGTCGTACCTTTTATTAAATCTGTCAACAGCTCACCTTTTCCTGAAGCCTTGTCAATAAACTCTGAAGACTTCACTCTATATTCAGCACACACAGACCTTGAAGTGAAAAGCCTAGTTGCCAACTTCATCACCTGGTGATATCACTTAAACACTGTCCAATATGACAGACTTACCTTCTCCTCTCCCTCCACCCCCATCTCCCTCCCACATTATCACACCATCTCAGTTAGCATCTACTTACTGTGCAAACTTCCGAAGACTTGCTAGGACAGAAGAAACTGATGTCTCCACACAAAGAGCCCAGGATGTAGGGCCAGGAGTGAATGATTAGCTTTCATTTTACAGAAGATATGTGAGAGGGATAAAATTAGGGTATATGCCTGCAGAGGTAAAAAGACATAAATTCACAAGAAATTCCAAGAAATTGCATCATGCCCAATTCCCCAAAGCTTTCTTTTATAAAGTGCAGGATTGGGACTTTCCAGCTCATTCTTCACTTTTCATCTGGTTTCAACTCCACAGAACAAGATGGCACTAGGTACCCACTGGTTTCTGTTCCTGTCCCTTCCCCACTATACTTTTCAACTTCCTTCTATGTGTTGTCTTCCCCATTTAATTCTAAGTTCCTTGAGGGCAGGGACCATCTTTCTTTTTCATATCTGCATCTTCAGGGCTTAGCATAGTGCCTGGCACACAGCAGTTTCTGGCTGGGCTTGAGATTGTGTAAGGTTTCCATTTTCATCTGAGTCTGGTATTGTAGTGAATCTATACCTGAGTTTGGAAGTCAGTTGATGACTAGATCCATGATCAATCTGTGACCAAGTAACTTGTAGCTTTTTTCCATCCTTGTCTTAACTAAACCAAGAAGCAGGCTTCATTAGCACACAGTTCTAATCACTAACCAACCAGTGACAGACACTATATTTTCACATCATGTATTCTAAGAGGAAGGAAGGTGGTATAGTTGATAAAGCATTGTGTTGGGAATCAGGACACCTCAGGTCCAGGCCTCATTCTTCTCCTAACTGGCTACCTAACCTTAGATAAGTCCTTTTTATCTTTCACTTCCTTCATTCACTTTCATTCATTCACTTTCTAACTTGTAAATTGAGGAAATTAGATTAGGTGCTCTCTAAGGTCTCCTCTGAACAGGTGGTGGAGCAGTGGATAGTGTTAGGTCTGGAGTCAGGAAAACCTGAGTTCAAATCTGGCCTCAGACGCTTACTACTTGGTGACCATGAACAGTTCACTTTCCTCCATTTCTTCATCTTTAAAATGAATTGGAGAAAGAAATGGCCATATCTTCACTATGGAAACCCCAAATGGGCTCACAAAGAGTTGGACAGGACTGAAAATGACTCAAAAACAAGTCTCTTCTAGCTCTAACATTCTGTGATTCTAAAAAAAATGTGCATGCATATAATAAGGCCAAAATCATTTCTATGTGAAGGTTTTGTGTGGAGATAGAGGGTATATATACAGGTCAGGTTGAGTATTTTATAGACAGCAGACTAGGTGATATTATTTAGATTAGCTTGGAATTATTCTTAATGTTTCTTTTTAGTCTAATTTACCCTTTAATATTCTCCAAATCTGTTGTTCATGACGAATAAGCAGAAATGAGGGGTTTCCATGGGCTTGCATCTGCTAATATGAAACAGAAGTTTTTGTGTGAACCCAAGGCCAGCATCATGACTAGTTGATTTCAGTTCTTAAAAGGACAGGATGCTGTGGCAAGGCTTCCTTCAGTGGAGGCGGGAAGCTGCACTAGATGCCCTTTAACATCCCTTCTCTGCCTAATTTCTGTGGTTAACAAATTCTTAATTTGCAAGTTAAAGTGTGAGTTTGTTTGTTTCTTTGTTTTTAATTGACTGTAAGTTGTAATGGAGCTCTAGGAAGCTTTCTCTGACCACTCCATTCCCATTCACCTCCACTTTCCCTCACTTCCTTCATCAAAATTTGTGGCCTCAACCATGTACTGCAGTTCTTAGTCATCCACTGCCAGGCATCATTTTCTATATATATCTCACATGCAAGTCTTGTCCTTCAAAATATAGTATGAGCTTTATGAGGGCAGGGGGCTTTTATATCTTCTGTCACCCACATAGTCCTCAGCACAGGGTTAAACACATACCTGGATTTCAAGACATAAATGCTTGCTTGTTTGGTGATTCTTGCTCAGGAAATAAATGCCTGTTTATGCTACCTAAATTATTCTTTTCTTCCCTCAAGTTTATGTTGTATACATGCTTGGCCCTTAGCAACAATGTGGGAATTGAAGCTCCCCATGTTAACCTCATTGCCCCTTTCATATGCCTTAGTTACTCATTTAAGGCACACTGTTATATAGTACCTGCCTTCCCTTGTCCACCACATAGGTCATGTTGATGAACAGTCATGACGCTCACCTGGAAGAAGAAATGGAACTACTTAATGCCTATGCTTTTAAGTACTTTAATACGAAGGAGATCTTCAAATTCTGACATGTTCACATTTCTCTTGACTATCATTTACTTCAGTTGAATCTAGAAAAGTGGGTGTTTTTGATTGTCATGAGTCTTCATGAGCTCAGTAAAGGGAAAGATCTTCAAGGGTTTCATGGGGGGAAAAAGTGGGACCTTAAGAGTCTGGGACTTAGGTTAGGCAGACAAGTTGGGAGAGAGTATGAAAACTTGATAAACAAAGGTACAGACATAGGAATGTTCACAGGACAGTGAGTAAGTGAAGGAGTTTGAAAAGATGCCTACTCAAAGAACAGATTTCAGGAAATATAGTTAGCCATGCCGTTAATTTTCTTAGACCCACGATGGGATATAAATTGGACTCTAACCTACTGGAGGGGGTTCCTAATGCAACCCAGTAAATAAGACTGTGTAAAACCCAGTGAGTTGCAAGGAAATTCCCAAAAGATTCAATACCATCTTTACAGGTCAGTAGCAGCTCTAGAAATTCTGTCCTAGTACAGACCATGCTCAGTTTTAATTTAGCTCTCCTTCCTTTCTCCTCCTCTTTTTTTCTCCACATTGTCTAAGTGCTAATAATAATAATTCAATTTAATAACATCAATCCTTACCGAGTACTCAAGCCCATCCAATCCTCAAGGACACCTAACCCTTCCCGTGCTCACCTCATAGCTTCTTTATCACACTTGCAGCACCTCATAAACTACATCTTCCCCAGACCTTGTCATAAAGGGCGAGGTCGACATCACAAGAATGAAGTCAGAAAAATACAACCTTGAACTGTTTTATCTCTTTTCTTCCTCACTGGCCTCCTCCTCCCCTCCCCACTCTGCACTCCCACCCACACAGACTTTTTCCTCTCTTCTTTGACCTGTCCCTTTACCTCAGCCACTCGAAAGAGAAAGACTCGAGGGTTATGTAAACAGGGGGAGCCTCCCAGAAAGACCAAGCTTCTGTTCAGCAACCGAACTCTGATATCTTAGCAAAAGTGATATCCTCAGCAGCCATTTAACTTATTAAGGACCATGCATTTTGACGCTATGGCTCAGTATGGGAGACCCTCCCCCCTTCATGAAGGAAAAAAATGGAGACCCTGAGAAGTTGTGATTCCTGCGCAGTGAGAGGGCTGAACATATTTAAATAATATCTCACATATCTGGAACTGATTCTCAGAGTCTATGATTCAGCTATTTGGCAACTTCAGCTATGTGAAACACAGCCAAGAATCAAGAAATAAGGCAAAAAAGGTTGCTTGGTAGACAAAATCATGGTCTCCAAATCCACAGATCAAAACTCATGTATCTTATTAATAAGCAAGACATTCAGGTCTTCACAAAGATCCTATTTACTCTCACTTTATATAGAGTTCTAAAACCTTTGGCTACCTGGTTTCCCAATAAATAATAGATTGCAAGTAAAGGTACCAGCTGACAGCAGGGCAGTAAGGGCAGAGATAAAAACCAAAACACACACAAAAACTATATATATGAAAACAACACATATATATACATATATATGTATATATGTATACATATATATGTATATATATACATATACATATATATATATATATATGAATATGAAAAGTAGACACAAGATATCCAACAGCATAGCAGCCTGGAGTCATTTTGTGTAAAACAGCTTCAGACATTTCACTATGCCCTATAAGTATTGTTATCTAACAAGACAGTGTCATAAGAAGAGATTTTTCATAAATTTGTGTTAAAATGAATTGAAGTCAATTGGAATGAATTAAATGAATCATTCTTTGTGATGATCACTCATTCATCTTAAGTTATGTTTAGTATCCTCTGTTTTAAAAGATAGAGAAAAAGTAATGAATTTTAAAAATATTTCCAACCAAAGTTATTAAAATAAATTTAAAATACTCTACAGATTTGGGAGGTGGAGGACAATCTTCAGTTATCCAACAAACTCAGAAATCTGGAGTGATTCATTACCCTTACATTATGGATAGTCAAGAGCTCCCTATAATTGTCATTTTCACCATCCTCATTGCTCTGTAACTTTCAGTTGTGTATTTTTTCCTCTGGTTGAGGTGCTCTAGATCTTAGATATTTATTTTTTTAAAATGGTAGCACTATTTGTATGCTATGAGGGAATCTCTTACTAGTTGCCATATGTTAGTGAAACCCAGAATTCTATTCTTTAAATTCAATTTTATTTTGTTTTCAATTTTAATTCTCTCCTTTCACCTTCCCCTTGCCCTAACCATTGAGAAGGCAAGAAAAACAAAATCCATTAAAATGTGTACAGTCAGGTAAAAAAAAAAGGCTCCTGTATTATCCAGGTCCCTCTTCAAAAAGAAAGAAAAAAAATAAAGAATGGAAGGAAAGAAGAAAGGAAGGATGGAAGAAAAAGAAAGAAAAGAAAATGTGCTTCCATCTGTACTTTGAATTTATCAGCTCTCTCTCTGAAGATGGGTAGCATATTTCATCATGAGTTCTCTGGAATCATGGTTAATCACTGTGTTGATTAGAATTCCTAAGTCTTTCATACTCATCTTTAAAATATTGTTGTTATTATATAAATTATTCTCTTTATTCTGCTAACTTCATTTTGCCTCAAGAAAGATAGAATTCTAGAAGGACAACCTGAATGTTCCAACTATCATTTTCTAATTCAAGTAAATTAGGTTACTGAGGATAGAAAGCTTTTTGTTTGGGAGCGAAACGGGGGGGGGGGTCATTGTACACATATTTTTAGCATAACAAGGAAGAGAGTACATACAAGGCACAGAAGCAAGATGGGAACACGTGTAGTCTCTGCATAATTTTCCTTTCCATGTTATGTCTGGATTTAGTGAGTTATTATTGTTGTCCCTTATTTTCATTTTTGAATAGCATCAGCAATGACATCACAGAGTGATATTTGACTTGTTCATGAATTGGATTTAAGTGAGGCAGAATTTCACAAAACTGTCAGCCTCAGGCTCTCTTCCAGAGTCATCAAAGTCCAGTAGCAAGACACAAGTCAAGATGACTGGCCCAGAATGGAGTGGATGACCTTGGTGTCTTTAATGTCTGACCAAGCTGTAAGCATTCCATAGCACCTGCTTCAGATGCCTTTATGGCTGTTAGAACATTTTGTTCTCATCTGCCTATTCTGCTGGGGGAAGTCTTCACATGCTAGGGGTAGACATTGCCCTAATTCGCTGACAGGTTTCAGGCCTTTTGGTTACCCTCAACCTGCTTTAGTCCATTTGCTGAGATGGTTTATTGAAGTGTGACTGCTATGGTTTCTTGGAGCCACGGATAAGAGTTGAATGTCAGGTAGATATCAAAGGTGGATGCGCAGACTTGAAAAGGTTTGGGCAAGCCTTAGGTGCCAATCCTCTCTGAATATTCTTTACAACCCCAGTGAGTATATTTCAGTAGAAAGAAGCAACGCAAATGGTGCTTTCCAGACAAACACTTTTTTTTCTTTAGCAAAAGTTGACCACAGCACAGAAATAGAAAACTCCCGTTGTTCATATCATTTACCCTCCGTCAGAAAGAACAGGCCGCTTGGTACAGGCAGTGTCTGCCCCCAAGTAGATGTACAAGGGCCCCATCTCCAGCAGGCCCTTTGAATCCGCCTCACTTGGTGTCAGTACTTCCTCCAGGAAGTGCTGGGCCCACCGCCATGGCCCTTGGTCTTAGTAGTTTAAAATTAACAGCAAATCTGTGAGTGACTGCCTGCCCGCCACCCTCAGCCTAGCCCAGTGGGGCCTCCCACCCTACCCTGAAGTGGCATGCTGGAGCTGCCTGCCTGTGGGCCCTCTACCCCCAAAGTCCTAGTGTCACAGAGTCCATGTGGTGGGATGGTGGGAGTATCCACTTAATAGGGATAAATGTAAAGTCCTAAACTTGAGTTTAAAAAATCAGCTACTCACATATAGTACGAAGTAGAACTGGCTAGATCACACTTCATGTGCAATAGACCTGGAATATGTAGTGACTGCAAGTTTATTCCAACTTGACTAGTAGGCTGCGTTAATAGAGGCAGTGACCAGAACAAGGGAAGAGATTGTTCCAGTGAACTCTACCCTAATTAGACCACAATTGGGTTCTTGCATTCCATTTGGGACATATCACTTTAGAAAGTACTTTAATGCATTGGAGCTTTTCCAGAGGAGGCCAGCCAGTATGGTGAGAACCTGGAGACTCTGCTCTATAAGGAACAATTAATGTATCTAATAGCTGAATTCAAATACTTTGAAAATTATCAAGAGGAAGAATTATTAGACTTGTTTTGCTTGAACCTAGAGGAGAAAAGACTAGGGAATGATAGGTAGAAGTTGTATATTTCCAACTTTCTAACAACAGTTGGAGAGTTTTGTTTTTGTTTTTTAAGTCAGTAAATTCCTCATCAATGGAGTTTTTTTCTCCAGAAGCTGGATGGCCATGTGTCAGAGATACTGTAGAGGAGATGCAATTCTATTCAATTCCACAGATTTTTGTTAGGTTCTCATTATATTCGAGGCAAAATGTGAATTGCTAGAAATACAAGGACAAAAAAATAAATCCTCGCTTCTCTCAAGAGTCTTACATCCTAGTATGGGAATATAGGTGGAGAGATATGATGTAAACATATAAATGGAAATATAAAATATATATAAAATACATATGACGCACTGGCATGTGGCTTAGAGAATAGACAGTTGGCCTCCAAATTAGAAATATTTGAGCTTGACTCCTATACTATATTTGTGACCTTGGGCAAATAACTTAACCTTTCAGTGCTCTAGATAACTCTATAAGACTAAGTTAGAGAAATGGTCCTGACCTGAATTGTAGGGGGAGTTTCATTACCCAAGAATTCCCTCTACTCACAAAATTAGAGATAATTTCAGTGTAATAACCAACATAATACTAAGGAATGTCAAGGGCAAGAGAGTGCTGAGCTGAGGATGCCAAGAGATGATCCTTTGATAAGAGGAGTCCTCGGAACTATGCTTTGAAGGAAGCCAGTGAACCCACAAACATTGCAGGCATGGGGGATTGCCTGTTTAAAGGCATAGAAGTAGAAAGTGGAATGTCATTGGAACATCTAGCAGGCCAATTTGACTGGAATGAAGTGTATGGGAAGGAGAGTAATATGATATGAGACTGGAAAAGTGAGATATAGATTGTGAAGGCTTTTGAATGCCACACAAAAGAGGTTGTATTTAGTCCTGGAAAAATAGGGACACACTAAAGCTTCTTGAACAAGGCAATGGCCTGATCTGATCTGAGCTTTAGGAGTATCAAGTTGGCAGTTGTGTGACGAATAGATGGCAAAGAAAAGAAAGACTAGAGGCAGGGAGATTCATTAGAAGACTATTGCAATAGTCCCTGTGAGGGGTGATATGGGCCTCAATCCCAGTGAGTAGAAATTTTTACAAAATGGATACAAGCTATGTTGGAAAAGCAGGGTGAGAAAGACTTAGCAAATAACCCTAAGTAAGTGTTGAAAGAAAGAGAAGGGCAAAGGATGACCCCAGGTTCATGAACCTGGGAGAATGGAAGGATGGGGGAATTATTAAAATGTATAGGTATGAGGTTGGACTAGGAGATTTGTGATGCCCCTTCCTAATCTGGGATTCTATGATTGCATTTTATAATCTTGTTGCTTTTGTGACCAGTGTTACTCCTTTAAGTATAAAATAATGAATTGATGAATAATGAATAACAAATCATTTGTTTTCAGTTGTGTCTGACTCTTCAACATAACTTCTAGTATTTTCTTGGCAAAGATACTAGAGTGGTTCACCCTTTCCTTCTCCAGGTCATTTTGCAGATGAGAAAACCGAGGCAATCAGGGTTAAGTGACTTGCCCAGGGTCACATAGGTTGTTAGTGACATAGATCAAACTTGAACTTGGGTCTTCCTGACTTCAGGCTTGAAACACTATCCACTGCACCACCTAGCTGTCCACGAGTGAACAGTATTTATCATTAAACAGCAAACTCTCAGAGGTTAAAGGCCAGGACTACTATTCTTTTTTTTTTTTTATAAACCTTACTCCTTACCTGTCTCCTTTCCCTAGGAGTGGCTATGAACTCTAGTGGACTATCCATAAATATTCTTATGAAGGAACCCAAGCTCACTAGTGGGAGAGGACAGTATGTTGTATCTGTGTGTAAGTGTATGTGGAGGGGGAGGGGAAGTTGGCAAGAAATTTTCAAGGAGGGAATTAGGAAAGTTAGGACCAATTATAAGCAACATGAGGAATTCTGGAAAAAAAAATAAGTTTTTAGATCTTTTCCAGCTGATTTAGCAGCCTGCTCCTGAATTAAAGAATTATAGTGGTTTTAGATCTAAAACAGGAGAGGACATCAAAGGCCTCTTCGTCTCTTCCCATTTCTATCTCTCTCTGTCTCTCTATCTCTCTGATTCTATCTGTCTGTCTGTCCCTCTGTCTCTCTCCTTTATGCCTATCAAAATTTAGTAGTCCACATGAAAAAGGACCTTACAAGCTAATGTTTACTCAGGTATAAATTTCTAATGATTCTTAACTGTGTGACCTGTCGGTAGGGACAGAGGTTTCTAGGCAGCGAAATGTTGTATTTTAGTAAAGAAAACTCAAGAGACTTTGCTGGTCCTCCATTGCTTTTAGGATAAAATAAAACTTTTTTAGCTTGGTATCCAAACCCTTTTAAAATCTCTCTCCCACCTACCATTCTAACGTTCCAACCAACGAAACGAAGCTTATGTTCGTCATTTCAGGCTTCAGTGATGGGCCAATGGGAGAAATACTTTGGGTCAAGGAAAAAAAAAACCTCTTACTGAAGGCCCTCAAATTATACCACATAGACTTATTCCACTTAGGCAAAGGGTAGGCCTAAGGGAAAGGGAAGGTGTATGAGGGAGGGTAAGGAGGAGTCTGCTTTTTGGAATTGGCATTAGTACAAACATGTTAGCAGTTTGGTGGATAGAAGGGTGTGAGGAGGGACTCCAAGACTTCTTCCTATCCAATAGTCACCCAAATACCCTGAGTATGACCACCTCATATCTTTTCCCTGATGTAGTGTGATTCTAGCATGAGATGTTAACCAAACCCCTCCATTTTTCACATGGGATGCTTGCTATTTGCAGGTATCTGATTGAATTTTCAGCAGCTGCTTAGCGGGTCATTTCATTTGTCAGGTAGACACAGGTAATGAGAATTTATCAGCGCCCAGTTCAGATTCACAGCCGATCCGTCACCCATGCATTTCTATAAATATTGCTCTGATTTACTCAGGATGCATTTTGAATTAGCAGGTTATTTTTTTTTCCTTTAACATATGCAGACTAAACAGCCAGACCAGTGTTTATAACTCCATTCTCCTGAGTGCCAGCGTGAAGCGAGATAGCCAGGCTGCTGGTTCCTCAATTGACGTCAACAATGATAATTGCATTAATACTGAGCCTCTGCGGCTTGGTAGGAAATCTGCTCAGGACCCCCCAGCGTGGGAGTTGAATGCCATTGTTCCATAAAAAAGAAAGCACCCTATAATTTCCCTGAAAGCGGAAGGGCACCAAAATGATATTGTTTAGAAACTGCTCAAAGTAATAGCCACCGTGTCAGCCACCTTGTCAGCTGTCCTGTCAGCAATGGAATGCC
>JAQQSZ010000396.1:0-19032 GCA_028646595.1 Phalanger gymnotis | reverse complement strand
GTTTGTGGGTTGTGAGGTCTGGTACATGCCACAGCTCAGTAAATCTGCGAGCTCGGGCACCCTCGGCTCCACTCCAGGTCTGCTGCGCCGCGCGCTGGGTTCTGCTTGGCTCAGCTCCGCTCCCCTCGGCTGGGGGCTGGGAGTTCTGTTTGGGACAGACCTTACCCCGAGACCATCCAGGCAGACCTGGGCTGGAGTCCTGCTTCCCTCTGCCCCTTTGTGGGTTCTGTAGTTCTAGAATTGGTTCAGAGCCATTTTTTCATAGGTTTTTGGGGGGACTTGGAGGGGAGCTCACGCCAGTTGCTGCTTTCCAGTCGCCATCTTGGCTCCGCCCCCCTGACCAGATATTTTTTAAAGTCCATTCTAATTCTAAATTACAATGGTACTAGCCCATGTATGTGTAACATGCAGAAAGGGCTATTCATTCTCTTGACTACTTTGATGAATCTCTGACCTCATCAATTTGGGTACTTGCTCTAGTTATTCAGATGGCACAAATGTCTTTTTATTATCTGAAATTTACATCTACCCAAACAGATGTTATGTTCCACTAGTTCTCCCAACACTGAATGCCTAATACTTGCATGATCTTTCTAATTTTGCTATCAGAAGAGTCTACTTTTTATATATAGTCCATGGTTCAATAATCCACTTCAAATCTTTAAGAAAATCATATTCCATGACTCACAGCCACATACCAACACCAAAAGTATATTAATATTGAAAAAAAGTAACATTTGAGCCATGGAGGAGACAAGTTCTAAAAGGTAAATCATGTCACTCTTCTTTCTTATTCTTCAAATCTATGGCCAATTCACTGTCTATCCAGTATGTGTCTAATATATAAATGCTAACAATTGTCTCGATCTGAAGAACAGATACTCTTTATCTACTAGATTTTTCCTATCCCAAAATCTTGCATAAATGTGGACCTCATTTACATGGCCCTTTGATGTAATAAGATCAATGTCACTTGCAAAAATGTACATCTGAAGAATTTTAAAAAGAAATTCCATCTTCCAATCCAGGTTAGTGGAAAATACTTGAGTAACAATCTATTTGGGAAACATTTGCCATAGAAATTAATTTTTGTTTTCACATAATTATATTATAAATGGATCAGTCTTCTAAGCTGCAATATGCTTTGCTGAATCAAAATTACATCTTCTATTCTTCTTTTATTCATGTGACAAAATAAGATAACATTTTATTTGCAAAACTCCATGGCTTCAAAGGATATAAGTTACTCTCATAAAGGTCTCACTGAGATGTGAAAAAAGTAAAAAAAAAAAGAGTAGGACAGCAGCTGTTATTCTTGGTGATCTATATTCAGCAATATCATAAAGTCCATAATCGTTTTGTCACGTATCCCTTCTTCAGATACTTTGAAAATCAATCCCTCAGTGTCTTTAAACTATTACTGAAGATCTTCCCATCATTTGTTTTCTTTTGTAATATTTCACTGGAATAAAGAAAAGGGTCTGATAGAGAAATCTCACAGGCAGTTATTTTTGTTCATTTATTGTATGTTCTCCAATTTTATTATTTTAAGTCTTTATGATGCTCCTTTGTGACTTAGTTGTCTTTTCCACTGAACTTTCTATAAACATTAGCTTATTTATTACCTAAGAAGTTTTTTGTTTTAACAAACAAAATAAAGGAAAAAATACTTTCTATATCAATATACACTACAAAAAATATACAACAGAAATGAAGTTTTGTTACTTTTACTCTCAAAGAATGTAAAATAATTTAATAAAGTCCAAGTAAAATGATTTCTAATCCTTTTAAAATTAACAGGTTAAATAATTTCATTAAGAGATGTTGGGTAAATAAATACTACTAAGGGTATTAAAACACTGACATTTTAAAAATCCTTCATGAAATCTTTACACAACTTAAATTGAAATTAATTCTGTTTTTAAAATTAAAGGTCAGGTTTTACCCTACCCAAATCTAAATGATCTTAAACTATGTACTCTGAAAAAGATTCTGAAATAATTAGATCCGAATGTGTAAATGCAATATGTGACTTTAAATTTTGTCAACAATAAACCTACCAAGAAATTCATTTCACCCTAAATAAACAGCTAACATCATATTATCAATGTTTTTTTTGATCCCTAGCTAAATACAAAAGTTTACTTCTACATTAGACTCACCTTCTTCTTTTTTTACGGTCACAGATGAAATATTGGCCAGCTCCTCCCTATTTCCTTCACCACCACCTCTGGACCTTGAATTCCATACTTTAATTACTTCTACATCATCACTTCCACTTGAGCTAGTATCTTTTTCCCCTTCAGACTTTTTTTTTTCCTAGAAAAAATTGTGAAGTAAAAGTAATTATTAAATCTCTAGTAAAAGGCTAATTACAGTGACCCAAAAAATTTCTCATGTAAAATAACAGAAATATTTCTCTATTTCCTTCCAAGTTTAAATGTCAGATTTTCCAATGAGCCTATCAAAAAACCTTTTGCATATTTAACAATGTATCATGCCACATTGGCAGTGCAGCACCTTTTTTTCTGTATAAAATTAGATTTAAAATATTTAAAGGTAAAATGAGTATTTTTCTACTAAAATACTGATATATTTTATTCAGAGAATATATATTTCTGGAAAATGCATGTACTCTAGTCTTCTAAAGGAATTAAATGTGATGCTGCTGATTCTGCAAAATTTTAAAATTTTAATATATTATAGATTCAAAGGAACACAGACTGAAAAATGTTATAAAGTTTAAAAATACTGTTAACTCATTATTACTTTTTCTCTATAAGTACTGATTAATTTAGAAAAAAAAAATTCCAAGGTGACCAGAAAAACAAAAAGTAGACATTCAAGATACCTTCAACACAGAAACACAAATTTTGATACGTGGGTATCAGTATATGTAAAATGTATACATGTGTACATATACGCATACAATACATACAGCTATGTATTATATATATATATATACATATATATATGTCCATAATATTTACAATTCATGACAATTTATAAACTATAATAGTGTGAATATATACATAGATCATCTTTCTCGCCAAATAATGTTAGAGTAAAATTTAATATGATAAGCTATTACATGAGAATGATAGCTATCTATTTATTTCATTACATTGCTATTTATGGAAGTTTGAAATAAAAAGAAAATAACAGCAAAGATTCCATTTATTTAGGATAATCATCTGAACTTAAACTCATTGAGGTTTCATCAGAATCTGATGGTATGAATTCATTTGTCCTGTCTTCATCAAAATATCCCTGGCAAGGAAAAATTGAAACCTTTTTAAAATTGTAAACATTCTCAAACATGTCTAATTTTTTTTGGTTTATTTCTCTTACCTCCATCCACTTAAGAGAAAGTATGATATAACACGTAAGATTGTGGGGCTTGGAATCAGAGAGTATTTAATCTATACTATACCTTTAACATCTGAAATCACGGAATAGTAACTAAAAAGGTCCTAAGAGATCATTTAGTTTAACCTCAAACTTTTGAAAAATCTTACAAGTGCTACTTAAGTGGCAATATCAAAATTTGAACAGATAGTGGCTCTACTTCACTATGATACCATGCATCCTTCCTCCAGTGTGTGATCCTATGCAATTAACTTAATATCTATGAACTTTAGTTTTTCATCCATGCATCAATTGCAGTGTAATTGCAAGATACTATTTCCTATGTTCTGATAACTTTTGTAAAGGGATTAGTAGCAATTGACTTTTTTACCCAACCCCCAGGAATAAGCCCAAGACTAATACCATAAAATGTAATCACAAGATAATGGAAGTGTTTATGTGTTCCAGTGAGGGGATTTATATGAATTCCAGAGTTTTTAAGTTGTTGGGGTGATGTGTGTTCTTCCCCACATGTACCTCAGTATTTACCATTAAGCTTGCTCTTTAACGATCACTGTATGTAAATATGTCCCAGGATTGTAGAAGGTTATTTGTTTTACCTATGATTCTATACCAATTTAGTAAATAATTTTGCTACAATTATATTTATTGGCTGACTGTTACTAAGAGACAATATATGTTTAGATGCAACTCTAGAAAGTAAGTGCAAGCTGAGGAATTGGCCCAGAGGCTATTTTACATACACAAAGCATAAGATGAAAAGAAAAACAACAAATAAAAAGTATTATAGGTAAGGAGTAAGCAGATGATAATTAACTTTGCATGACCCCTACTTTTCAAATGATTATTCACAAAAAAATTCTAAAATGTCTGGAGAAACTGGGAAGAACAAAAGTAAGTGATATAAGAACAATTTATATTAAGGTAACAACACTGTAAATTAGATAAACAACTTTGTAAGACTTAAGAACCCTGATCAATGGTCAACTCTTGACAGTTTTGTGGAATGATATAAGTAGATACTTAAATATGAATATCTAATTTACCTTGTTTTCTTTGCTAATATAGTCCAGCTGTAAGCACCATGGATGAGTCCAAATTCTGCTTGATATTTGGAAATCCTGGAAGAGTTTTGTTCCTGCTCTTCGTCTTCTCCTGTTGCTAGCACATCCTGTACCAATAATAAGTCATTTAAATTAAGATTTTTTTTAACTAAAGAATGTCATGAATTCCACTATCTATACTTGCTTCTATTTCAACAAGAATCCAAATGCTTTAAATGTTTAACAGATTTGGAGGAAGGTAAAGCTGTTGACACTATAACACTATATTAGAGGAATATAAGAACAGAAGTTTCCTACAGAGGAAAACACACCAGAAGTAGCAGTAGGAAAGACAGGAGATATGTGACTGTGTCTAGCTCAAGTTCTGAACCTATGAGATTGTGAGATGATGCCAGAATATTAGAATATCTAGATTTGGAATAATTTAATTAATTTATTAATTCAATTAATTCACTTTACCATTTTTTTCTCTTTGTTTACAAGCATTCTTTCTGAACACTTCCCATCTTTTTACCAGAAATGGCCTTCATACTTTTTACAGTAACTGATTTGCAGTAACGTTCCTGTTCCCTCATACTTTGATCTTTTCTTAATAAAAGTTAAATTCACACTACCATATCATCTTCATCACAGAAGTTTATATAAAATCTACTATATTCTACACATTGTATTGAGCACTTGTAGAAGGTGAGATTTTAAGAGTGATTTTAAGAAAACTAAGAATGAGGAAATTACACAAAACCTGGGAAACACATAGAGAAGATCAGAAGTCAGAAGAATAAGTGTACTAATCAAAGAAGCCAATGTTAATGGCTGAAGATCACAGGAAGGAGAGGGATAAGACTGACTGATTGAATGACTGGAGGGGCCAGGTTATAAAACACTTTAAATGCCAAATTATGAGGAATTCAAGAAAAAAAACAACCCTAGATTTGTATGTATAAAGTGAGAAAATTAGGGTTACAAAAATGATATGTAAAATTTATCAACTTGGAATATAAGATCAGTAAAAGAAGCTAAACATCAGTTTAAAAAATAAAATAATTATTTTAGATACTAATGATATGCATCTTATTTGGTCTGTGAAAAAAATAGACTATAAGAATTCAGACAAAATTTTACATACATAGTTTTTGTTTAATTATTTTTCTTTGAGATTTGAGGTTTTCACTTTTTGACTCTTCAATAACCTTCATTAATATCTATTTTCATATTGTGATATAAGTATCTCTCTCATAAAAATATGCTATGAGAGCAAAATCCAAATTTCCTTATTCATTTATCTATCTAAAATGAATACCCTATAAGGCACTTATCTTAGTACAACATGTGCATAAATATATGAAATGTTTAATGCCTCCAGGTATAGTATATTATCTCAATCAGAAAACCTGCCTTAAACTGAATTTTGTTAACACTTTAATATTCTCCCTCTTTTATCAGAATATCTTGCATCTGTTTTCTAGGGATGCCACCAGTAGCAGTTCTGTGGCTGTGATAATTTCTGAAATGTAATCTTTTTTTAAAAATAAAATATTTCTAAAACTCTTGTTTATGTAATACTTCTGATCTGCCTATATAATATCAATATAGATTATATTATAGTTTCTTTATAAAAGTTTCACGTAAAATTGTCCTCAAATCTTTTATGCTACTTTTCTCAAAAGTTGTAGCCCATTATTACTAGAAAATAGTCAGAGTTTAGTTACAGTGTATTATTTCAGAATGGCTGGTGACTATGGCCAAATTTTAAAAATAACAGTTTTATCTAAGAAACAAATAAATCCTTACAAATTAACATGAAAGAATAATCACTGAAAGTGATGAAAATTTTGTTGTACCTGTGAAGTGATCCAAATAGTATTGGTAAAGCTTACACTGAATAGAAGTCATTCTTATTGCTAATACATATTCATATTTGGGTGGTAAAAACTTTGTTAATGCTGTGTAATCTTTCCTCTGTAAAATAACCAAATGTAAATGTTATGCTCTCGTAGTAGTAATTGATTCTGCTATATTCCAAAGTCCAAAATATTCTAACTCCCAAAAGGAAAATCTCTTTAACATAGTCACTTGTTCTCTCAGATTTAACTTAGGAAAAACATAGAGATCTTTTCTACAATACTAGAAAAAAAATCTAGTTCCCACTAAAATAATTCTTTTCATTAGCCAACAAATGGTCCCTTCTGACCTCGTTTTCACCATACACAAAGTTTTCTATTACCTTGCACTTCATAAAGTTGTTATATTACCTGTATTCCAAATTTCTCATGAAGAAATACCAAATTGTGACTCCTCAAATGGTTCTGTACCTTCATTTTTCACAGGTCTCAAACTGAGTGGCCTTTAGTAGTCATTGTTGTAGAATCTGCAACAGTGCCAGGCTGTTTTTTTCCAGTTTCCAGAGGGGAGTCTACATGGTTGTGATTTTTTAGAAGCCCTAAGATGGTCAGTTTGTCAGTCAGTCAGCACATATTGACAAAGAGTGCACACATGTGGGTCTGCAAAAAAACAGTCCCTTGCCCTTACAGAGTTCACAATCTAATGGAGAAGAAATAAACTAAACCATTAAAACCAGAAATGTATAGGATAAATTGGATAGCAGAGTGTAGTATTCAAAGAGTAGGTGTAGTAATAAATCAATAATGTTTATACTACATGCCAGGCCTAAACCACTAAGTGTTGTACATGTATTATCTCTTTTAATCCTCCCAACAACTCTGTCAGCTCATTCTGTTATTCAGGAAACTAGGGCAGATAGAGGTTAAGTAACTTTTTAAGGGTCACTCTTTGCCTGTAAGAGTTCAAGAATGAATATCTGAATTCAGGTCTAAGAGAGTCGAAGTTATTAACAGTCTATCCTGAGACACAGAAACTTAGAGGAAGGGAATCTTAAAAATCAATTACTCTGAAATTCAAAACTGACAGACCATAACAACTGAGGGACATAAAGTGAGACTAACCATCCCAAACAAAAGGGTAGCCCAAAGCTAGAGAGGTGAGTAAATCAAAGAAAGCTTTGACTTGTATACACATATATGTGTGTGTGTATATATTTGCATAAAAACTAGCGATGCCTCCAAATGAATGAACAAATTAGTCTATAATATTTAAATATCTAATGGATTTTCAACTATCTAGTATGAATATCTAGATTAAATGAGGCCAGAGATAAAAGAGCAAAAGATCTGGAGGAAAGAACAGTAAGGTAATTTAGAATAAGATTAGAGAGAAAACAATTCTAAGGTTCTGATATAAAAAAAGTAGTAACATGGAAAATAATTTAAGATTCATTCAACTCCCTGAAAACATAACCAAAAAAGATCAATATATTATAATTCAAAAAACCATGAATAAAATTACCCTAACTATCAGAATAAGAGGGCAAATTAAAGAGAAAAAGAATTCTTCATATCTCCTGAAAGTAATATGAAACAGAAATCTCAAGAATGCCAAAATTCACAAAGCCCACTTCAGAATTCAAATATGAAGTAGATTACACAAGACTGGGCAGCTACTCATAGAGATTTTGTGAGAAAAGATGGAGTACAGTACAAGACAAAAGATTCAGTTTTACAACCAAAAATGATTTACCCTGCAAAGTTGAACATGGAGAAGAAAACTCAAGTGAGGCCTTTTCAAGTCATTAGCTAGTTTAATTTTGAAAAAAAAAAAAATGAGGCAAAAAACAAATTTCTACTAAAAAATTAAAGAAATTAAGATTTCAAAAAAAAAATGAATAAAGGACATTATGGCCTGAACCTTAACATAAAAAAACCTGACTGCAACCTTGGCTACTGGTTCCATTACTTCCTGAGGCAAAAAGAATAAATGGAAGAAATAGCATCACAGACTTGAGAGTGTTGGGCTCAAAGATCTCCTTATGTGATGACTGCAGCCATGAAATTAAAAGAGAAGGAAAGGAATATCTAGACAGCAGACAATAAAAAGACAACAAAAATAAACCTGGAAAAACTGAGAGGTAGGTCCATGTGGTTGTTTCTTCATTAAGAATTGAAATTTCTTGATTTTAGGACATATAAGGGACACAAATAGAAATATGATATTTCTTACTCTAATGATAGGAGACATAACATTTCAGTTGCAAATCACATTGAAAAGTGCCAAAGTCCTTAAGGGGCAACAGGAAAACAGAAGATAATGCCTATTCTTTAATGTCTTTCTACTGATAAAAACGTGTCCGTTTCTGATATTTAACAAGCAGATACTAAAATTTCTCCAAACAAAAGTAGGATAGATTCTTATTCATTTATCAACTGAACCATCCGGCCACCTTTCTTTGTCCCTGAATTGAGTCTCAGATTAAAGTTATAATTAATGGGAAAAACTAGGAAAATACCAAAACATCAGGTTCTAACAGATACAGTTTCACTGAATTTCTGGACACCAGGGAAGCTGTTAACTCAGATCCACTCACAAGGACTACAATATGCTAACAAAGTCCATATGTCAACGACAAAGGAAGTACTTACTACTCAATGTAGTAATACTTCCTTGTCCTGTAATCGCAATTGTTCTTTATTCTCTTGAACTTCCCAAAACTAATAAACAACCTTTGAGTATTTGGTCACTGAGAGAGGCCACTGACTCAATTTACTGGTTACTGTTAGTCTAACTAATAAACTGATGGACCTTTGCTTCTCTTACCTTATACTGCAAATGTAACAACATATCATAAAGAGATTTCAAGTGAAATTAGAAATTTTTCAAGTAAAACTGACTTTATATGAATATGTACATATACATAAATATATATTTCACATCTACCTGAACACAGCCAGCTAACATTTCATAGAGAATATGGGCACGTTTTTTCATTATTCAAACATCTGTCAAGGTGGAATCTGCACACTGGCCATTTTGAATTGGATTTATGAATAGATTCCTAAATTCCTTAACAGAACCAAGCAGATTCTCTTTGATAAAATTAACCATACGGTGATCTATAAAAAGAAAAATAAATTTTCATCGTAAATATTTCAAATGCTGTTCAACTAATTTTCTATTGTTAAAGCACCAATGATGAAAAAGTTTATTTTTTTTAAATGAGATCTGATAAAAGGTGATAGTTAAATAATTAGCACTTGCTAAACTATTATTTAAAAACCCAACAAGTATTTGGAGATAATGCTAAACACAATGGAAACAGTTGAAAAATTCTGTAATAAGTAGAACTTTAATAATATTTAGTATTTTTCAAAAAAACAAAGAAATAATTTACAAAAAATTTTATAACAGAAATCAATAATATAATAATTGAAAAAAAATTCAGACAAAAAATAAAAGAAAAATTTAGAAACATAAATTATATCCATGCTGAAAATATATCTCAAAATAACTCAGAAGGGAATAATAACTTACATTCATTAAGATTATTTTGTAAAGATGTTCCTGTTAAAATAATTCTTCTTTTTGAACGAATACAATTCATAGCTTTGGATATAGCTGAAGCTTCATTTTTTTAGTATATGACCTTCATCACACACAACAAAATCTGGGCCTATGAAAACATTTTTTACTATTATTAAGCTCTCTTAAAAATTGTATTAATTAATGTTTTTCTAAGTTCAAATTGCACCATGCAACAATGATTAAATATTGACAATCTATGCTAGGGACCCACAATAGACATATGAGTAGAAAGATCAGTGTTAGTTAGAATATCTGAAGCAATACTTATTTATTACCTTACCCAAGAACATGTCATTTAAGGCTTATTTCCTTTACTTTATTGTTTAAGGTTGTCTTTTAATTTTCTTGCCTCATTTTCTGATCTATTTAACCATCCAAATACTCTACAATGCAAAGAATCATGCTTGAAAACAAAGAAAAACATTACAAAACAAAGGCGACAACTGCATCTATTACATGAATATTCACATCCTTAACTTAACCCTCCCCCACCCCCATACAGAGAAAGGAAGTGTCTCATTTTCCACTTGGATCAGTAACTGTCCCCACATTTCGCATTTACTTATTTACATCAATGGACAGATTGTTTTATTAGTTCTATTTACCAATCAGTTCATGCAATTTCTACCATTCTCTAAATTCTTCAAATTTTTTTGTTTTGTAAAAGTGTAAAAATACTCCATTTCATTCAAAAATCGTAACTGGTTGAAACATTCCCCAAATTTTAACTAGTGACTTTGTTTCTCTGCTTTCTTCCCACCCTCACCCCCTAACTCTGATAAGTGCTTATATTAATATTATGGAACGTATGTTTTTCTTTCCTTCCGTCTTTGACTTCCTTAGAAGCACATAACCAGGTGTAACTGCCTCAAAGGGCATTAAAAATACAGAAACAAACAAAACAAAATTTTCATTTTGCACAATTCCAAATTACGTTCCTGACCTGCTAGACTAATTCACACATTTACTATTAGTATAAAGTGTATCTGAAGTTATATAGCACACCAACACTGACTCTTTTAACCATTTTCCACTAATTTTACTATCAATTACAAGCACTTTTCCATGTTTGTATTGTTAGTTTGTGAGGACTACCAACTGAAGACTAGTTTTAATACCTATGTCAAAAAATGACAGTTTTTCTTTTCTCTGAACTTCCTACTTCTGGTGAGGACAATGTCATTCTTTCTTGCTGATTCTTCTCTGAACTACACTAATAATTTACTTATCTATGTAAATGACAAAATAGGTAAATTAGAACAAAAGCTCCTTAAAACAGTAACTTTTTAACTTTGTATTTCTATGGCTTTATATTCCCAGAACCTGGCAATGCCTAGCATATAATAGACAGAAATAGAAATAATGAAAAGTGTCTTCAGTCTATGTGGTATTGTAGATAGAGTCCTTAAATTGGATAAAGGAAGGCCTGGGTTTAAATTCCTGCCTCAGTTGTGTGCCCCTGGGCAAGTCATTTCACTTCTCTCTGACAAAGTTTTCTCATTTATAAAATGGAGTTAATAATTACATCTACCTGAAAATTTTGCTGGGAAGACTAAATGAGAAAAAAAGCACTTTGCAAACTTTAATTAATAACCCATTATTCAATGGTCTGTATCTCAAACACATAGATAATTTCTCATGTTTTATCTGATTCAAAATTTGTAACATTTCTATAGTGTGTTGGTAAGCAAAATGGGCTCTTAGCACTCAGTTCAACCAAATGCCCTTAAAGAGTTTGGCTTCTGTTTCCTCTGATTAATTCAGTGTATTTCACTGAGTCTTACTAGGTGCTAAGTCTCAGGCCCAAACCTCTATGAGGTGCTAAGCCCATGTGAGTGTGGAGTTCCCAGGGTACTAGGTGCTAACTCAAGAGCCAATCATAGAAGCCTAAGTTCTGGTCATTGAGATGACATTTGATGACATCTGAAAGGGTATAAGAAGAGAAGACAGAGCTATTGGCTCAGGGCTCTCACTCATGGTGGAGGGCTGATGTGGAGACTCCGAGCAGCTGTAGCTAAGAGCCCTCCATCTTGCAACCTGGATGCTGGGACTTTGTTAAACTCTGGTAACTATGTATTAGGATTTGAATGGTATTTGGTCTGTCTGTCAATTTTTGTAATTTGTCTGTATTTGCTCTGAAATTCAGGGTGCTGGCTTTTCCCCCTCAAGTAAGTGAATGGTAGTCAACCCTTTAAAGTTGCTTTCCTTAGTAAAGCAAATAAAAAGAACCTGGGCTTTGGCAGGGCTCTTGTTGTTGGGCTGGTGTTAGTCTCTCACCTCCACAACACTGCTAGCTGGATTGTTGCAACATATAATTTCTATCATCACTTCAAGACTACTTTGGATGCTAAATATTAACAAAAATATAAAAATCAAAATATAAATTGAAGTTCCAGCATTAAATACAGTATTTTACCTGGATCAACAAGAGTTTTATTAAATACTTCCTTTAATTTTTTACTCTTCACATTCTTTCCTTGTACAAGATTTCTGTACATTTCATATCCTATGACCATTACACCACCATTGTCTTGCCATGTTTGTAATAAATGACTTCTATCTTGAGGGCGTTTCATAGTGGCTAATTCAGATACCTTTGTAAAAAGCAATTCAGATATCAAAAGATGCTTTTCATTTATGTTTTTGGAGGGGGGAAGACAGGACAATTGGGGTTAAGTGACTTGCCCAAGATCATACTGTGTTACGTAGTAGATGCCAAATTTGAACTTGAGTCCTCCTGACTCCAGAGCTCTACTCACTATGCTACCTAGCTCACCCAAGAGATATTTTTAATCCTAAAAGAACACTAAAATACTTTAAAAATAAATATTTCTCACCTTCTTTCAATTAAAATATACTCATTTATATTTCTAAAATACACTTTAAAAATAAAAACATACCCTAAAATATATTTTTAATATAAAAGTTTTAAAAACTCACAGCACTTTAAGTTTTTTGTCATCTTCTAATCCCTTTTGCCATTTCTCAAATTCATTTATCCAGTTGAGGGCAGCATTAAGGGGGCAAACCACTAAAGCTGTCGTAAAATTCAATTTGTCACACAAGAGAACCGTATGAAGAAAAGTCACCACCCAAAAAAAAATCAAGCATTCTTAACTGCAGGATGAAAAAAATATATATACATGCAACCAATAATTTTTAAACTACTTTAGAAATGTTATAACATAATTTAAACTTCATTCCTTAATCTGCTTGCCTTTTTCAAAAACATTAATAGCTAGTCAGAATACATACAAGTGATTCAGAAACCATTCACATCAATGAGTTCCTAGCTTATAAAACAGAATCAATTTTATTTTTTACTATTTGGTCCTCAACATATACATTGACTTTCTGATTGATTTCTCTAAAGTATTCATGTTTTGAATTGGACCTAGTTGGGCCAATCTCCTGTGGTTTAGATTCATTACTGGAATTGAATGAAACACCTTTAACTCCCTCATGACATAGGACAAGGAGTCTCAGATAATTCAATCACTTCCTTTTAGTAACCAGGCTGTGGCTAAGTAAATCGTCAAGTAATAGACTTTCTAAGCTTGATGGTCCCATTTTCATTGTGAGAGCTCTCCAACTGTGTCATTACCTCATTGAAGGAGTTAAAAGTGTTTCATTGATTCCACCATAACAGGTATAAAACAACTGTATCATCTAACAGTGTTTGATCTTTTTCATTTGTTATCCCCAAACCTATTTTGTAACCTTTTTTTCCCATCCTCAATTACATCCATGTGATGAAAGCTTACCAAGAATTTATAGAGACTGCTGCTGATAATAATCAGCAACACAGAGAGAAAATAAAAACCTGTTTATTATGCTCCAGGCATAGACTTTCTGTATACTAAAAGCAATGAGTCCAAATTTAACCATCTTAACATAAAATTTAGTTTACCAACACAATATAGATACACAGGAGTTTTAGAGAAAGAAAAAAGGAAGGTAAGACTTTAAATATCAAAGGATACATGGTAGAATGGGAAAATTTTCTGTTATCAGGTGAAGCAGGATACTAGTTATGCAAAGTGCTCAGGAATGAGTTTAAGAAAGTAAAGCCAGAAATTCTCTTACTATGCCCAATATGCATTAAAGCCGACGAGTTAGTAGAGGTAATCTAATAAAAGTTTTTGTGGTCATGAACAGCTCCTCCAATTTACCCTTTAGTTCATCCCCTTCATGATGCTTTACCATTTATTCAACTTAACTCTAAAAATAATAACTTGGGCAGTGGGGAAGATTATCAGAAATCTTTTTCTAACTTCAAATAACCATAGTTTTTTTTTCATTAAATTCCTGATCTTAGTCAATCAACAAGCATTTATTAAAGGTACTAAGTGCTAAGTGCCAGAAATGTAAACAGAAAAACAATCGCTAGCCTAAAGATGCTTACATTCTAATCAAATTTAGAGAAACTGAAGTAGAAGGGCTGCCTGGAAAAGAATGATTTTTTTTCTCTTTCTGTTCTTTCTCTCCCAAAACATAGCACTGAGCCGGGACTCAGGAACACTCCTCTTCCAAAGTTCAAATATGGCCCCAGACACTGACAAGCTGTGTGACCTTCAGCAAATCAATTCACCTCACATTTGCTTTAGCTTCTTTATCTTTAAGATGAGGTGGAGAAGGAAAGGGCAAAGCAGACTGACAAAAAAAAAAAAACCTAAATGGTACCACGGAGACACAATTAAAAAAAAAAAAAGACTGAATAATAATGAACATTACAAGCAAATTAGTGAAGCATAAGAAATCACCTGACGGATGTACAAAAAGGGAAAAATTTATGACCAAATGAGATAAAGAGATTCATAGGTAGTACAAGGCATATTTTTGATTCCATAAAATTGAAACATTTTCTGAAAAAAATGAAACTAATGTAGCAAACATTAGAAGAAACATGGAAAACTGGGGGGATTGGAAGGTGGGAGTAGAGATCTTTGCAGCTTGTATCTCTGTAGCTTACAGAGAAGGACTCCTGAGGGACTTCATTATTTCTCATTTATAACAGTCTCGTAATTGTCTTCTTGCTTGAAATCTATCTTCAATCCATTCTCCCTAGTACCTCCCCAAATGTTTTTTTTAATAAATGACAGCCCTCCAGTTATATAAATTCAAATGTCTCCACATTACTCCCCTTATTTATTTTTAAAATTCTTCACAATCTGGATCCTCTCTATCTTGATAAAGATTGTTCACACTATGACTTAGCTAAAATTAACCATTTAGTACCTTTATGACAAAATTTCCTTCCATTTACTTTGTATAAACCGTCACAGTCACAATGAACATTTACTTATTAAATACTGCTCAGTTATCAAAGTAATTTTCCTATAATTCAAGCCTTCCCATGTCATTTCTCTTCACAATAAATTTCAGTGGTTTCCCATTACATGGATGATGAAATATAAAATTTCCTTGCTGGCCTTCAAAAGCTACACAACTTGGTCCCTCTGTACCTTGCTCTTTCTCCAACAAAACATTTCATTTCTCTTCTCTAGGAAATTTCTCCATACCTTTTCTTCTATCTCCTGGCATCCTTGAAGTCCCTCAAAGCTAGCAGCTCTGTAGATTTTCTAAACTTTACCAAATACATCTTTCTCCCGTTTGATTGTGAGCTATATAGGGTATGAACGATCTTTTTCCTTTCTTTGTATTCTCAAGCTTAGCAGAATTTCCTGCCCTTAAAAAGCTTTATAGTATCTTACCTGTAGTGATTTCCCAAGACCCATGTAGTGGGCAAGAATGCATCCTGAGCCTGCCGATTTCCTTGTCTGTATCACAGATTCACAACAGCAATCCCACATAAACTGAACACCTAGGTAAAATACATTAGTAAAAAACACTTGAATTTTTTGTGATTTTTGAATGAAAAACTGCAAAATTTTAACAAGAAATGTGTTCATATTCTCTCAGTCCCCAACCCTTTGCATCTTTTGAGTATGTAATATATACTGGGTGAGTTTAAGTTAAAAAAAATTCTTAACTTCCTATTTGCTAAAAATATTTTTTATCATGTTTCATTTTTAAAGAAATTTAAATGACTATATTTAATTTCTCCAATAATAGTTTTAAAATAAAATGAACAACAAAATAAAATATATGCATATCCCACAAGAAATTTCTCTTTTACCAAAGCATGCAAATTATAAATCAACTGCTTACGTGTCAAGACAACTAAAAAAGAACGATGCAAATACGTCACTTAAAATTGTATTTTAAATATATCAATATATATTTACCATCTATTTGATGAGGTTTCAATTTGGTAACCAGGTTTCTATGAATCTGAGCCAAGAGTTCTTTGGTTTCCTCATCTTTGTCTAAAACAAGTTTGATTGTTATTGGACACTCAGTAGGTGAAGCATAACTATCTATCACCTGCAAGACAAAGGGAAAATTACAGCTGAATTGTCAGGAAAATAAAAGTAGAAACAATTAATATACTAATTGTTTTGAAATTTCTGTCTTACATCTGTGACAGTCCACTGATTGACAAATACAAAACAAATGATAAAGGTTTTAGGATTTAGGAATTTTCATTTTACTTCAATTAGCCTCACCAAAGATTACATATTTAATGTAGGGAATGCATTAGGGAAACTGAGAGAATATGATCATAGTTTTCTCCTCAAGTATTTTTTTAAAGTTACTTATTTCTGTTTTAAATATTATGGGTAACTCTAGTTCTATAGAAAAATTTTCCCAGAGAAAAAATCACAGGTTTATAAACAACCTCTGAAAGTCATCAGTCGCAAAACTTATAATAATATACAGGAAAGACATTGACTGGAATAGAATTGGGAGAATACTGAATGAAAATAGAACGGAGTAAATTTCTCAGCTTTGCATGACATATTCACATTAGGTTACTAATTTCCTTACATTTAGTAATTGTTCCCTCTCTTAATTTTTCTCTTTCTTTCTCTCTTTTGTCAAGGCATTTTCTCCTCCTCTGTTCTTTAACTGCTCTCTGTGTTTCTCTTCATAATTTATCATCTTTGAGGATATTTCTAATTTTCTTTCTACTTTTTTTCTGGTGACTTTGATTCATCAGTTTCAGAACTGCTCTATAATAATTTGAAGTAATCATTAAAAACAGGGAAAAAATATCCTAGAGTCCAATACAAACTAACAAAAATGAAATAACTATTCAGTGCATATAGACAGAGTAAGACTTCCTCTCAATTCTAAGACTTACTTAATTTAAAAGTACACTGCAAGGAACAACTATGCTATCTTGTTTTGAGTGTCTATGTTTTTAAAAATATTAAAGATAAACTGATAACATATGCAGTCATTAATAGACATCTGACAAGCATTTAGGGGCAGCTAGTTGATGCAGTTAGTACAGACTCCTCTTCCTGGGTTCATATGTAGCCTCTGGAAAAATAAGCTGTTTGCCTTAAGTTTCCTCATCTGTCAAATAAAGAAAAATGGCAAACCACTCTACTATTTGCTAAGAAAATGCCAAATGCGGTCATAAAGAGTCAAACACAACTGGGAAGTGATTGAACAAAAAAATGATAAGCATTTAATAATAAAATAAGTCAACATAAATATGATAAAAATTACAAAAAGCACTTGGAATGTGTTTTATAATATGCTACAAATAAAATAGAAAAATTTAGCATGAATCCTAGGATGTACAGTGTTGGTAAAATTTCACAAAATGAAAAAAGTCACTGTCAAAAGTCAATTTTTTAGCAAGTAAGAATAGCAAATGGTTACAGGATATATAGCTAACTATAACAAAAATAATTTCTTCTAGTAGAAAAGCACCTAAATATATCTACCTGTATTATATTATTTCACAAAACCTATAATGAATGTATGCATATATCTGGGATAAATTAACTTAATATATCATCTATTAAAATGAATCATTTTTTAGTTTAAACAGATTACATATACAAAATATCAGAGAAATAATCCATCATTGAAGAAAAAAAGGCTAATGTATACCTTATTACGTTCACTTGATGAATTCTCCTGTACTTTAATATGTTTCCTTTTCCTCTTCTGTTTGTAACTTCGTTGATTACTCTCTACCTTTATGTTTTTTGCTGACCTGAAATTAAGAAAGGAGCTTACCATTTTCTCCTATTATTACATGTGCCAGGGAACCTAGTTTGACTGATATAGTCAGATTGACTCTCATCAACTTCTAGTAATTCACACGGACACAAACGATAAATGATGATTTCACACAATGGAGAGTGAGAAAAATAACAAAAACAAAAGACCTATGAATGTTGCATAGCAAAATCTATAATATGCAACTTAATATTAATTTCAATTAATTATCATTATTACTTTAGACAGCTTTTCCATTACTGTTAAATGATATAAGTGAAGCTTATGATTTTTTAAAATTTATTAATATTTTTTCACTTAAAAAGCATTTTTATTAAATTTATCTTCCACTGAGTTACAAATACAAATTATAAAATAAAGCCTTAGAAATATAGCTTTGAGTTCAGCAAAACAAACTCTTACATTAACTATGTCTAAAAATGCACTTCTCTCTACATTTTATTAATTCTCTGGCAGGAAATAAGCATCATTTTCCTTTTCTTCAATTCTTGTTTAGATACTATATTAATATGGACTTTAAAATATCTGAAAGCCTTCACTCTGAATGGGTCCAAAGTTCTCCTATGTGAAATACAATACTCTGCTTAATAAATGCTTTTTGACTGGATTTGTTAATACCTAAACTGCTTTCCAGAATGGCTTGGACCAATTCACATTTCTACTAAAAGTGCAATTAATTACAATTATTAAATTAATTCAATAAGAATAAAAGCTTTAAAAATGTTCAAGGGGCAAACATTACCTCATTTTGTAACCATAACCCTAGAAGACTCCAAGATTATTCTCATTTTAGAAATGAAAAAATTAAGGCTGATGAGGATTGTGACTTGCTTAATAAAAGCTTAAGAGTAGATTTGAACTCAGGTCTTATACATGTAAGTCCAACACTACAAAATCTAGGTACTCCCTGAGTAGAGAAATTTTTTTGCAATTTTTCCCTACTTACAAGAAACAAATCATTTTTGATATATTTATTTATACAAAAACTTCAATTTTATGCAATGTTAAGTGTCCATTTTATCCTTTAAGATCCTCTTTATCTTTTCTTTAGCTACAAATGCTT
>JAQQSZ010000395.1:0-19064 GCA_028646595.1 Phalanger gymnotis | reverse complement strand
CCTGTGAAAATCAATGCTGAAAACTAAACATATTAAAAATAAATTTAAAAAAAGAATAAATTGACCTTGATCCCTGAAAAAAAAGAACAAAAGCTCGGGGATATCAAGGGAGTCAAAGAAAAAAAATGTGAAAGAAGGTGGTCTAGCCATGTGAGATCTCAAGCTCTATTATAAAGCATTAATTATCAAAAACAATCTGGTACTGGCTAAGAAACAGAGTAGTGCATCAGTGGATCAGATAAAGTACAAATTACATCATAGTAAATGATTATAGTCATCTAGTATACTGTAAACCCAAAGATCCAAGCTTTTGGAACAAAAACTCATTAATGGACAAAAACTTCTCGGAAAACTGAAAAACAGTAAGGCAGAAACTAGGTATAGACCAATATCTCACACCATATACTAAGATTAGGTTGAAATGGGATTTACACATAAAGGGTGCTACTATAAGAAAATTAAGAGAGCATGGAGTAGTTTATTTGTTGGTAAGAATTTAGGACCAAAGAAGATATAGAGAGTATTACAAAATGTAAAATAGATAATTTTGATTACATAAAATTAAAAAGTTTTTGCACAAACAGAACCAATGAAACCAAAATTATAAGGACAGCAAAAAAAACTGGGGAAAAATTTGCAATAAGTTTCTCTGATAAAGGCCTCATTTCTCAGATATATAGAGAACTCAGTCGAATTTATAAGAATACAAGTCATGGGGGCAGCTAGGTGGCACAGCGAGTAGAGCACCAGCCCTGGAGTCAGGAGGACCTGAGTTTAAATCTGGCCTCAGACACTTGACACACTTACTAGCTGTGTGACCTTGGGCAAGTCACTTAACCCCAGTTGCCCTGTCTTCCCCCCTCCAAAAAAAAAAAAAGAATACAAGTCAAAGGACATGAACTGAAAGTTTTCAGATAAAGAAATCAAAGCTCTCTATAGTCATATGCAAAAATACTCTAAATCACCATTAATTAGAGAAATGCAAATTGAAACAATTCTGAGGTACTACCTCACACCTATCAGATTGGCTAATATGACAAAAATGGAAAATGATGGAGGTGATTTGGGACACTGATGCACTGTTGGTGGAGCTGTGAACTGATCCAATCATTCTGGAAAGCAATTTGGAACTATGCCCAAAGAGCTATCAAACAGTATATATTCTTTGATCCAGCAATGCCACTGTTAGGTCTATATCCCAAAGACATCCAAAAAAGAAAAAAAAGGAAAAAGGCCTATTTGTACAAAAATGTTTATAGCAGCTCTTTTTGTGTTGGCTAAGAATTGGAAATCAAAGAGATGCCCATCAACTGGAGAGTGGCTAACAAGCTGTGGTATGTGATCATAATGGACTATTATTGTGCTATAAGAAATGACAAGTAGGATGATTTCAGAAAAACCTGGAAAGACATACAGGAACTGATGCTGAGTGAAGTGAGCAGAACCAGGAGAACACTGTACACAGTAACAGCAACATTGTTCGATGAAGAACTATGCATGACTTAGCTCTTCTCAGCAACACAATGATCCAAGACAATCCCAAAGGACTAATGGTGAAGCACACTTTCCGCCTCCAGAGAAAGAACTGATATTGATTAAATACAACTAAAACATGCTACTTTTCATTTTCTTTCTTTCATTTTTTTCTTTAGTTCAAGTCTTCTTGTACAAAATTACTAATATGGAAATGTTTTACAAAATTACACATGTATAATTGCTAGAAGGGAGGGAAGGATAGAATTTGGAACTCAAAATTTTAAATAAAAATGTTAAAAAACTTTTAAAAAGAAATGTTGAATAAAGGAAAGAATGTGAATGTTGATCTTTGAGAGAAGAGGAAAGGTCTATTTCATTTGATACTGTCTAACTAAATAATGAAGTGATAGATGCAAAGGATCTATTATATTTAAAAGAAGAAAATCTGACACTAATCGTATAAACTGACATTTATATGGCACTTGAAACTTTTCAAAACACTTTACAGGTATTGTCCCACTGGAGCTTCACAGCAATCTAGGGAGGTAAAAGTTATGGGTGTTCTTATCCCCATTTTACAGCTGTGGAAACTGAGTCTTACAGATATTAAGGGATTTGGCCACGGTCCTACATAGTAAGTGTCATAGGCAGTATTTGAACCCAGTTCTTCATGACTCTAAGACTAGCATTCTAGCTACTATTTGCTGCCAGTGTAAGGCAAGAACTTTTTTTTTCAATGAAAATTATGATTTCAATCTTGCTCAGGAAAGGGAATGGAGTATTTTTTTCTGGGTCCAATTGTTCTGAAAAGACATCTTTACGAAAAAAAATCAAGCCTTTTCCTCAAATATTTGGGTTGTTATGTTTCTTCCCTGTCTGCTTATGTTTGTTTATAAGAACAAAGACCTGACAAGAGGAACTACATGTTTCTGAGGTCACTGGGTCAATTTTAAGAGCAGAATGAATGCTTTATACTATATGTAAGTGGGGGTGATTATGCTGACTCGTTCAAAAAGCTCCAGGGGAGGAAGGGAAAGACTGTGCTGAGATGGATGGAGAAAAGGTTGGAGGTCATTTGGAAATGCAAGAGACCAGGCACTGGGATCTGGCAGAATCAATAAGAAACAATTTCTGTCGGTGCAGGAGTAAAATGCTGAGTGAGTAAGGCATCTGAAATGGAGAACTAACTTATGGAGAAATTCTAGAATTCACTCTCCAGTGACCTTTTTTTTTTAAATTAAAAACAGAAAAAAACTAGGGAAGAGGAAGCCGCTTATATCCCTTAGATATGAGTAAGGCCTTGTCACAGAAGGTTTTTAAGGGGATTTTGTAGTGGTTTCCAAGTTTATCTTTCTTCCTCTAGGTCAACTGCATCTAGCTCCAATTTGTAAAGGGAGATCCTTCATTTTCTTTAAATGTCAAGCACTGACTTATTCAAGAGATGTAAAGCAATCCAATCTTTGTAACTCTCTCTCATTTATTTCTTTGGCAGGGATTTTTAATTTTGTTTTGTTTTGCTTTTTAAACCTCTTTTTATATCTCCAGCATTTAGCACAATGCCTGAAATATAGTAGGTGCTTAATAAATGTTGATTGATTGATTGATTTGATTATATAGCTATACATATATGTATATACATTTAATATATTTGTACTTACCATACATATATGCATGCATACATATATGTATGTGTATATACATATATGATATACATATATATGTCATAATCACAGCTGAACAAGACTTCAATATTTATCTGATCAAACCCTTCTACCTTCAATCGGGCAACCAGGACAGCATTATTTTGTCTTCAAGAAAAGAAATACTATAATCTTTCTCAGGAGCCAAACTATATTTTTTCAAACCTCATTACCTGTGGTGGGTGTGCGTGTGGTTGTGATTCATCCATTCTAAATGTTTATTAGATACTTGTTAAAGGTGGTGTACTCTAATAGGAGATAGAAGGAACTTTTGGTCTAGTTTGGGGATATGACAAAAATACAGATAGCAACAGACTACATTACACAGTAGGGGCATTGGAGAGGTTCAAAACAAAGTGTGCTGTGATATCAGAGAGGGAAAATCTGACTGAATAATAATTCGGTCAGATCCATAATCATTTCACTTTGAGATATATTCATGTCAGAAGATCTTAGTTTTGGTATGAAACATTAACAATCATTTTTTGAGCAGCTGTTATATACAGAACATTGTTCTAGGCTCTGAATGTCAGACTAAATAGCCATTTTACGAAAACTTTATTTAGCAGTCATCAGCCAGCAACCAATCAGCAAGCATTTATTAAATGCCTACTGTGTGCCAGATACACTATGCACTATGTGCATCTAAAACATGTAGGCACCAGAGATAAAAGGACAAAAATGGAATTGTCCATATCCTCAATGAACATATATCTAGAACTGGAAGGGTTCTCACAGGCCATTTTGTCCAGTCCCATCATTTTACATGTGAGGAATGTGAAGCTGAGGGAAGGAGCATATAGTTTATCAGGGGATACAACACATGTGTATATAAGTATACATATACATATGCATACACAATAAATACATGGTAGTTTTGTGAAGAAGGGCACCAACAGCTAGTGGAGGTCAGGGAAGCTTCATGTACAAGGTTCATGAGCTGAGATCCCTGGAGTAAACATTTACTGGGTACCTACTATGTGCCTAGTATCACTGTAAGCACTATGAGGGATACAGACACACAAGAGAAGGTCTCTGACCTCCGGGTCAACCTATTTTGGGGAGGTAAGACTAAGGCATATGAAACAATTGATGAACTATGAAAGACAGGATATGATTAAGAATTAAATTGTGTGAGATGGAAGCAAGTCCTGAAAGAGTTCAGATAAGGGGGAAATTGAGAAGGCCTTCAGTAATCAGACAAGGCTTCACGGAGGAAGTCAAGTTTGAAAGATGAGAAGTATTTGAAGAGGAAGACGGGTGGGCATTCAAGGTGAAAGGCAAAACACAAATGGATTGTGAAGGTGAGAATAAACATACCCTCACCATGGATAATGAGGAGACTAGTCTCATCAAAGTAGAGAGTTATTGTTGTTGTTTTCTAAGAAGTAAGAAATAACTGATTGAATTATCCTCACCATATAGATGATTCCCTCCCAGATCTATATTCAGCCCTAGTCTCTCTCCTGACCTCCAACCCTGCATTGCCAACTGACTATTGGACATCTCCAAATACTAGAAGTACTATAGGCATTTTAAACTCAACAAGTCCAAAATTGAACTTAGCTTTCCCCTCAAAGAAAACTCACAGCTTTTCTAAGTATTCCTATTTCTGTCAGGGTTACCCCCATCCAAATTTTACTTGACCAAAAATCCCTCCCAAAACATTTCCAACAAGTCATCTAGCCTCAACCTCCAGGGAGGAAAAGCCAAGTACTTCCCAAGGCACCATATTCTGTGTTTGGCTAGTTCTAATTATTGGGATCTTTCCTAACATCTAACCAAGCCCTGTTTCTTTCTGATTTCATTTCAATTCTGTGAGGATGGGGCACCCAAGTGGAACCTTGAAGGAAGGGAGGGATTTCAACAGGCAGATATGGGTGGGTTGTCCATTCCAAGGAAAAAGGACAGTGAGAGCAAAGAAAGCCACTGAGGCAGAAGAGAGAGCAGGATGATAGTGTGATACAGGGAATTGTGCCATTTGTCTAGGATGTCAAACAATGATGGCGAGCAGTGTGAAATAAGGCCAAAAAATTGGTAGGAATCAGATTGTGAAAGGCAGGAGGGGGAGGGTCATTATTTTAGGTTGGCAATGGGAGCCACTGAGCATTTCTAAGCAAAAGGGTGACCTGTTTGGGGAGGACATATACTGGAGGCAGGAAGTTCTGAAAAATGCGTAGAAAGACTGTCAATTAAGCACCAAAGTCATTTAGAAGGGGAAGGATGTAGAATCAAGAATACTAGTTAGGAAGCTGTTGCAGTCATGAAATGGTCTACTTTGATAGTGCTATGAATAGAGAAAAAAAGGAAAGATTAAAAAACATATTTTGAAGGAAGATTCGACTTGACTGACTAAATGAAAGGATTAAAGGAGAAGGAGAAACAAATTTCCTCTAGAAATTAGAGCCTAGGGACAAGGAAAATAATGTCATCTATGTAAGAAAGGTTAGGTTTGAGGAGACAAAGATTTCATTTTGGAGAATCTGTGTGATATGTTGGAAAAAAAAAACACTGCACCAGCCATCAGAGGACTGGAATTCTAGACCTTATTCAGCATTATCTTGGTCAAGTAATTTAAATTAATCTGGGACTCAGTTTCTTTATTAATCATACACGAAGACTAGACTAGTTAATGTCAAAGTTCCCTTTCAGATTAATGATCTATGTTTGGAGGGGTTCCAGGTCATCCAACTTGAAATGTCTATTGGGTGGGTAGAGATGGGACAAGAGATGACAGATAGGACGGGAGCAGAGATATGGATTTTGGAACTGACGTCCTACTAAATCAACTTATTTCCTACGTAGGACAGTTGTTATGTAGTCAGTAGCAATATTAAAAAGTCAAAAGATAAGATGTATAATTAGCAAACCATGGGTATGAATATGCATCTAAAACATATATGGGACATTTGCATAATGAATTATTAAAAAAAAAGTTTGTTCTGTATACAATGGCAGTATCTGTCAGTCAAGTATTAAGGGCTGTGCCCATTTGCTTAATGCGTTACCTATGGGGAATTACTCCTTTAAAGAAGGTTGAAGAAATTATTTAAGGTAAGTTCTCAAAGGGGATGGCATAGATTCAGTTACCGTTCAAGGATACTTCTAGTCTAATAGCTCACATACATAGCTTTAAAGGTCACAAAGCACTTCACATAAACTATCCTATTTGGTCCTTACAAGAACCCAGTAAGCTAGGCTGGGTGGCACAGTAAATAGAGCATACGCTCTGGAGTCAGGAACACCTGAGTTCAAATGTGACCTCAGATACTTACTAGCTGCTGCTAGTCATTTAACTTCTGTCTGCTTTGGTTTCCTCATTTGTGAAAGGTGGATATAACAGCACCTACCGCCCATGATTGTTGTGAGGACCAAATGAGAGAATAATTGTAAAGCACTTGGCACAGTTCCAGGGACATAGTATGCACTATGTAAATGTTAGCTACTACCATTATGCCCATTTTACAGATGAGAATCAAAAAGAGAAAGCAACTTGCCCAGAGTGACACAGATTATTAAGTGACTGATGTATACAATCCAACAATTCTACAATTATTGTTTAAGAATACAGAGGAGAAATGAATGGATTTTTTTTCCCCTCTGGACATAGAGAGGTTTTGAAATGAACCAATGGAAATGAAGTAAACTGTCTTTGAAAAAGCTGGCTTTACTAAGCTAAAGGTTGAAGTTGGAAAAAGGAAATAAAAAGTTGCCGAATTAAGTCAAGATGAAATCCTGCAATGAATAAAGAGGATGGGTTATTAAGGAGTATGCAGAGACTGAGCTCTGGAAACATAATTAGATTCCTTTGTAGAAGAGAATTTTGGGGGGGGTGAATTTTGAAAGAAAAAGAGGAAATCAGATATAAAGGAAATAAAAAAAAATAGAAGCCAGATGAGCCATTTCCTGTCCTTAGCGGTTCTTACTCCTGTCTGGTCGCTGATATTATATTCTTCTTGAAAAGTTACAGTTCTCCCTCGTGTTTTTCTTTCCATGAGCATGATAGCCACGGCTGGATGTTGTTCTCTGCTTTTCCTTGAATATAAATTATCCTGACCTCAGCCAAAGGAATATGGAATCAGTCACTTCAAAGCTTCTAGGAACCACTCACTCTTGACTGTGAATTTATAGGAGATTTTAGTGGCACCAATCTGTTGGGTCTCAAATCTAGCTTCCCAGATAAGGAATACAGCTCAAATCCTGTTGCAATTAATTACAGTTTCAAGCGCTTTTGTTGTACTGGAATATCATTGTATTAAAAATATGGGTCATCAACCAAGATTTGGAATTCTGTGCTAGTGGTATTTGAGAACCCTTCCAGGGTAAAGCAGTTCAACAGATAGGTCAGCATTTTGTGGAGACACCTGTGCTGTTGCTTCTGTCTCAAAAGTTTTTGCTCTTTGTTGTTGCTGTTCAGTCATTTTCAGTGGTATCTGACTCTTTATGACTCCATTTGGAGTTTTCTTGGCAAAGATCCTTGAGTGGCTTGCCATTTCCTTCTCCAGCTCATTTTATAGTTGAGGAAACTGAGGCAAATAGGGTTAAGTGACTTGCCCAGGGTCACATAGCCAGTGAGTGTCTTGACACCAGATTTGAACTCAGGAAGATGAGTCTTCCTGACTCTAGGCCTGAAACTCTATCTGCTGTGCCACCTAGATGCCTGCATTTGTATGGCTTTCTGTAAGTTCTTTCCTCACAGTTACCCTGTGCTGCCCCTATGCTTTGTTAGGTGCTGCTTATTTAAAGGCTTTAGGGTCTTGATTCAGGGTCTCAGTTTCCCCATCTATAAAATGGGGATAATAATAGCTCCTACTTCATAGGACTGTTTTATGTATCAAATTATATATATATATCTGTATATGTATACATATATATATATTTTTTATATAAATGCTAGCTATTGTTTTTATTCAATAAAGTCTTTTATTGAATTCAATTCACTGAGCCTTTATTGAGCTCTTAATATGTGTCAGGTACTGTTAACAGTCACTGGGGATATAAAGAAAAAAAAGCGGTGGCCCAAATGGCCAAAAAGGCTCATTATCAAGTTTACTCAAGTGAGATATCAAAAATAAAAGAGAAAAAGACGATTTACCCTCATACTAAGCCTCCTGGTTAAAATGTACTTCTTTTTTAAAATGAAGATTGCAAAGGTTAAAGGGGTGGGATGGGAGCACATTAGTTTTTCTAGAACAGAAGTTGGTTAGTGCAGAAATGCATTTTGAAATTTTTTTGTTTTTGTTTTTTTGGAGGCGGGAAAGCGAGGCAATTGGGGTTGAGTGACTTGCCCAAGGTCACACAGCTGGTAAGTATCAAGTGTCTGAGGTCAAATTTGAACTCAGGTCCTCCTGACTCCAGGGCCGGTACTCTATTCACTTCGCCATGGAGCTGCTCCTATCTCAGAATTTTTTAACAATTCTTTTTAACAGACTCACAAGGTCTGCTGCAGCTGCCCTAGGATAGCAAGTTTTCAGTCCTCTCCACTCAGACTTTGGGGGTCCGTCAGATAGTCTTCAAACAGAGGACGCTTGAGGGGAGGGAGGAAGTGAGCGCTATCCTCTGAACGAAAGACTACTTCTTCCTCTAGTTAGCTCGGCAAGTGACTGGACTCAGACAAGTGAAGGTCATTCCCTGTGGTTTCCATAGACATAATGGTCTCCCATCATTCCACAGGGACAGAAGAGACCAGTTAAGCAGAGATAAGCAGAGGTAAACATTGTTGTCTGCCTGAGTCAGATGCTATTGATTGAGCATAAGGATGGGGTTGATGTTGTCTTTGGATCCGAACAATGCAGATTAAACTTAAAAGTGTATTGTGAGTTCTTTTTTTTCCCCTCAGAAAGCTGGTTGTTAAATATTTACCAGCAGACTCCTATACAAATCTTTCACGCTTCTTGCTGTTTTGTGCAAATGAATGAAAGAAGTTTGGAATCAGCATCAGAAGCAACTTCTTAAATGATCCAAAAGTCATTCCTAAGAATGATTTTGACTAAGTTTACTTTTTTTTCATTTTAAGAAACATTTTTATTTCTCATTTTTATTTGCTGATGATTTTTAATTTCATTTCCAATGAATGGGATTACTTACTAATCAACAAGAAATCAGAGGAATTTGAGGTGATAATTAACAATCTCTCTGGAAAAAGAATTGGTTGAGATTTTGGGTCCATTTTCCTCTCTTGACCAGAACTAGCAGTTTCCATAGTATATTTATATAAAATGGGACGCATGAATAATGAACATTCATTTGCACAAAACAGCAAGAAGCGTGAAAGGTTTGTCTAGGAGTGTGCCGGTAAATATTTAACAACGAGCTTTCTGAGGGAAAAAAAAAAGAACTCACAATACACTTTTAAGTTTAATCTGCATTATTAAGATTTTCTCCATCATTTTTTAAAGTCTAGGCAGTCAACAAAGCAATAAATCAAAAGCAATTGTCAGTTTTTTAAGCTTCAATGCTTACACTGAAAATTTTGCAGTCGGCTCTTACAAGCTGGTTTGAGCTGGCTCCAGCATTCCCTTCAATCTGTCACAGAAAAGGAAAAGCGGGGGAAGCAGCTAAAAATCATTTACAATTTCAGAAGAAAAAATATGCATTAAGTAATCTCTGTGGAGTAGAATGCTCTATCTACAGTAATGGGTAAAGATGCATGCCTATTTATGGGTGTATTTTGATTTTTGTGAGCAATTGCACATTACCATAAAGAATACAAGTAATTCTCAAACAACTTAAGCAAATAAGGCCCCTGTAAAACACAATCATTCACCTTTAATGTTAGATCATATAAGCTACTAAAATGAATGATGTGGCCCATGAAACAGAAATGAGAGCTCTGGTTATAAAAAAACAAACAAATATTGTTTGATGACAGTAAGAATCTACTCCTGGAAGGAAATACGACTGTTTATTAGCATTTCTACAGAGCTTTAAGATCTACTGAGAGCTCTTCTCACAACAACCCCATGAGGTAATGCAGACTTTTTTATTCTCATTTTGTAGATGAGGATTTTGAAGCTCTAAAAGGTTAAATGGGAAATCCCATAGTCATTTAACTAGTAAACGTCAATCAGATTTGTCAATCAAGAATTTATTAAGAGGCTTCTAAGTGCCAGGTATTGTACTACAAAGACAAAAACAAAGCAGTCTCTGCCCTTGAGGGGTTTACATCCTAATAGGGAGACCCCATGTACATACAGAGGGATATGTAAGACGCAAATACGTCTGACTCAAACTAGCCTTGGAAGGGAAGGCACAAGAAGATGGCGGAGAGGGAGGGGAAGGAGGAAAAGTGTCCTGAAGGAGGTAGTGCTTGAGCTCAACTCGAAAGAATAGGAGGATTTCAGGAGGAGGAGGTGAGGAGGGAGGCATCCCAGGCGGGGGGTACAAGAAGTGCAAAGTCACCGAGATAGGAGATAGAGAGAAATGTGTGAGGAACAAAAGCAAGTAGGTTGGACTGGAACTGGAGGAATGGAAGAAAGGAATTTTTGTTATTCAGTTGCTTTTCAGTCTCATCTGACTCTTTGTGACCCTATTTGGCGTTTCCATAGGAAGGGTGCTGCAGTGTTTGCCATTTCTTTCTCCAGCCCATTTTACAGATGGGGAAACCGAGGCAAACAGGGTTCAGTGACTTGCCCAAGGTCACACATCTAGGAAGTGTCTGAGGCCAGATTTGAACTCAGGAAGATGCATCTTCCTGATTCTAGGTCCAGTGCTCTGTGCACTATGGCACCACCTAGCTGCCCCTAGAAGAAAGGGATAAGCTTTTTTTTTTTTTAGCACCTCTTTTGTTCCAGGCACTTTATAGCTATTATCTCATTTGATCCTCACAATAAGCCTGGGAGGTAAGTGCGGTCATTATCTTCATTTTACAGTTGAGGAAATGGAGGCAAATAGAGTTAAGGGACTTGCCCAGGATCATGACAGCTAGTAAGTGTCTGGGGTAACATTTGAACTCAGGCCCGTCCTGATTCTAAGTCCAACGCTCTATCCACTACACCACCCAGCTGCCTGTAATCTATTATAAGGCTGAGAGAGTAAGCTGGGTCCACATTATGAGGGGCTTTCAGTGCCAGAGTTCTAGATCACGGCAATGGAACACTTGTGGGTGTCTGAATCAGGGTTTAAACTCCACCTTTCCTAACTCCAAAAGCAATAGTTGTTCTACTGTCAGGCTGTTTATCTTTGTTGTTGTTTAGTCATTTAGTCATTTAGTCATGTCCGACTCTTTGTGACCCCATTTAGGGTTTCCTTGGCAAAGGGATTGGAGTGTTTGCCATTTCCTTCTCCGGCTCATTTTACAGATGAGGAAACTGAGGCAAACAGGGTAAAGTGACTTGCCCAGGGTCACACAGCAGCTAAATGTCTGAGGTCAGATTTGAATCAGGGAAGAAGAGGAGTCTTCCTAATTCCAAGCCCAGCACTCTATCCAAGCAATTCCCTATAGCTACAAATCGATAAACGGAAAGGACGAATACTCCACACTGATGAAATCATAGGTCCATCTGGGACCTTTCATATTACTTCTTGTGTACAAGTCACATTTGGTGACATTTTGCAACCTACTTCTACCCACCAAAAGCTTTTCCATTTTCTCATGGATCTCCAATAACTGTAATTTTTCAGGGATTATGATATTCCATGATTCACGATCATTTACTATCACCCCAAGATTGGTGTTAAATGTTGGTTTATTCTAGAATAGCTTGGGATTGTTTAGTTTCCCAAATGTAATCCAACATACCCTATGCCTTTTATTCAATTCTGGGGCCTAGCCCATTGTCCCTCGGAGCTACTTATCTAAGATATGTATACTAATGGATTAATTCAACGGACCACACATTCAACTGCATCTCGTAATCTGGGGACTAGGGTTTTCTCCTGTGGCACTCTTTTGAGTGGTCATGGGCCTCACCGAGAAGGTTCTATAGGTTTCTGGGGCGATAAGAAGAATGCCCTTTGTAAAGAGGAACATCTGAATCAGGAGGGAATTCCACCCTCTATAGAGTAGCCTCCCATTTAGACTACGCAGAGCATCTTCCAGGACACAGATGACATTTCTGCATTATTCATTGCTTAATATTGATAGTAAAGGCAGTGAGTTGAGGTGGCTGAAGAGCCATCTTCAAAGTCAGGAAGTCTTGGGATCGAGTCCCACGTGGGACTAATACTGCTTGTGTAACTCAGGGCAAATCATTTAGCCACTCAGTGCCCCCAGGAAGAGAAAGCTAAATGGCTCAGCAGATAGAGCTTTGGGCCTGGAGTCAGGCGGGACCTGAGCTCAAATCTGACCTTAGACACTTAATAGCTGTGTAACCTTGGGTAAGTCATTTAACCTTGCTTTCATTGGAAGCAGTAAGAGGCCCAACAGAGAGAGTGCTGGGCCTGGAGCCTAGCCTCAGGCACTCACTAGCTGTGTGAACCTGGTCAAGTCGCTTACCCTCTGTTTGACATAATCTACAGGAAAAGGAAATGGCAAACCATTCTGGTATCTTTGCCAAGAAAACTTCACATGGGATTACGAAGAGTTGAACATGACTGAACAACAGCAAAACCCCCAGAAAACTCTCTAAGACTGTAAGTTTCAGAGATAATGCCAACCTGCATTAATAGGAGTTTCTTCGACCCCCTTCTTACCTTCCCAGTCTGCTTACACTTTACTTCCTTCACTGTATTCTATGATTCAGGCACACAGACCTTCTTGCTGTTCCCTGCAAAGGACACTCCATCTCCTGACTCCATCTCTTTTCACTGACTTTCCCCTATGCCTGGAATGCTCTCCTTCTTAATCTCTGACTCCTGGCTTCTTTGGCTTCCTTTAAGACCCAGATAAAATCCTGCCTTCTGCAGGAAGCCTTTCCTTAGTCCTTCTCCTGTCCCAAACCCAACCCCTTCCTTCTGATATTACCTTCCATTTACCCTGTAGATATCTTGTGCATGTACATGGTTATTAACATTTCATCTCCTCTGTCATAACCATGAGCTCCTTGGGGGCAGGGATCAGATTTTTACCTTTTTTTTAATCCCCTCACTCAGTACGGTGCCCGGCATACAGTAAATGCTTATTAGGAAATGCTTATTGACTGACTGGGAGTTTCCTCTACCATTGAAATTACAAGTCCAGTCCCTGTGCCTTGATACTGATAATGAGAAATCTTTAAACAAAAATTTATCTGTGTTTGCAGCTAATAATGAAATCTCGTAGACTCTAAACACATGCATGAGAGATGCTCTCAATCCAAATGTGTGTTTTCTCATCTCTACAAAGTCCTTCCAGGATTTGTGTGCCAACAGAGGCCATGCTTGATGAGAATGTGAAAAGATAGGCAAGCTTTCAGACACAATTATCAACAGCCGACCTCATCTTCACAGTTACACGATTGGCTAAAAGGTGTAGAAAATGCCGTTATTTTGTGATTGTATTGTAGAGCGAATGCTGCTTTAAAGGCTCTCCTCCTACTGCTGACTGTAATATAAAGCAATACATGATAAGTGCATTCAAGAGAAACAAAGCTCTTTATGGGGTCTAGAAAGGGTCGTTATACTAAATTAAGAAATATCATCATCGATTATGTTGAACTTATTGAAATTCTTTACTTACTGGGTAGGACAGCAACAAACTATACTAGAGGGACTGTCGTTGTTTTTCATTTCTATTTAAACCAAATGTTCTCCAAAGAAAATTGAATCACATTTGCTATGATGTGCAAAAAATAGCAGAATAGGTAGGAATGAAGGAAATACATTGCAAGGAAAGAAAGTTGGGGGTATGCATCCCTAATTATTGGTAGAGGGAGAGAAATGGCTTATGTAAAAATAATACCACAAGAAAGGAGGTCAACACACAGAATATCATCATGGTAGTATAGACTACTACACATATATCTATGAAAATAAAGACTTATGTCTGTGTATAGTTTACCCACTACTTCAAGGATGTGTCATTTCAACATTGCTTATTCATTCCACCAACACAGATCCCAACCAGTAAGCAGAAGAACTATGAAGACAATAAATATGTCTACAGCAATGAAAGTGGAAAGAACACCACCACTGAAACAATGGAGACTGAAAACTGCAAAATCAAAACGTCCAAACCATCCCCCATAACTATAGACCTCTATCTCTCCCCCTTTTGGTGGCTAAATTCCATGAGAAGGCTGCCTCCACTTGGTGCCTCCACTTTATTTTTCTGTCCCTCTTCTTAACCCTCATCATCTCCTCTCTCCAAAGTTATCGATGATCTTTTAATTGACAAATCTAGTGGCCTTTTCTCAAACCTAATCCTCTTCGACTTCTCTGCAGTCTTTGACGCTATTGGTCACCCTCTTATTGATATTCTCTCTCAGTTTCTATGACTGCTGATTCACCTTCTGTATGACTGACCACTCCTCACTCTCATTTGCAGCATCTGCATCCAGTGCCTGCTAACTGTGGTGTCCCCTGAGGCGCTATCCTGAACCCTCTTGTCTTCCCCCTCTTTATTGTTTCACTCAGTGAACCCATCACTGCCTATGCAGATGATTCTCAGATCACTTTGTCTAGGCCTAACCTCTCTGCTGACCTCCAGTCTCACATCTTCAGCTAAATTCTGTACGTCTTGAACTAGACGTCCCGCAGACATCTTAAGCTCAACTTGTCCAAAATGGCTGGCTGTCCCTAATGCGTAGAATTCTTTCTCTCCTCATCTCCACCTCTTGGGTTCCCTGGCTTCCTTCAAGTCTCAGCTAAATTCTCACCTTCAAGAAATCTTTCCCAATCCTCCTTAATCATAGTGACTTCCCTTTATTGTCATCTCTAATTTATCCCCTACATATCTCGTTTATTCAGTATTGTTTGCATATTGTCTCCACCATTACACTGAGCTCCTTGACAGCAGGGATAATATTTTATCTTTCTTTGTATTCCCATAGATGTTTAATAAGTACTTATTGGTTTGACTTGACTTGAGATATGAGAAGGTATCTCCCCTTCTCCACAGGGGTTGAGGGCAATGAATAGTAAATATTATAGATGATGTCAGACTCTTTCAATATATTAACTGGTTTTATTAATTTTTTATTATTCTCTGTTTCAATATTTGTTATAAGGGAGAGCTCTTTGAGAAAGAGAGGAGTATGCTGGGGAGATGTTGGTGGTGTAAAAACAAAAGTCAATAAAATTCATTGGAAAATGAATATTACATGACCATGCTTTCCCTTTGTGACTTAGTGCCATATTTGGCATGTTTGTTTTTCAGTCATTTTTAGTCACGTCCAACTAACCCTTTGTGACCCTGTTTGGGATTTTCTTGGCAAAGATACTGGAGTGGTTTGCCATTCCTTTTCCAGCTCGTTTTACAGATGAGGGAACTGAGGCAAACAGTGTTAAGTGACTTGTCCAGGGTCACATAGCTAGATGTGAACTCAGGACCATGAGTATTCCTGACTCAAGCTCAACATTCTGTCTACTGTACCACCTAGCTGCCCCATCTGGCACATGATAAGGGCTGAATAAATAAACGCCTGCTGTTTTATTGATAACAGATAGTCTTCATAAGTCATAATTATGGGGGGGGTGGAAATGTCATCAGCTTATGCCAAACATCTATTGACGAGGTTCTCAGAGCTTTGCTTGGCTAGTCAAAAAAAATGCATTTCATTTAATAAGTATCGATCTTCTTACAAAACCATGCATTCTCCTATCCCTTTTCTCTTTTAAAGCACTTTCAGATCCATTCTCTTTCATGCCTCTTCCTTATGGAGTAAGTGGCATAAGCGTCGGTCCCATTTTACACGCCAGAAAATAGACACAAGCGGTCAAGTAGCTTAACTAAAGCCACATAGCGAGTTGGCGGCAGAGACTGGATTCTGGTCCAAGTCTCCCGATTTCCAGTTCTATGCTTCTTCTACTGTTTTATGTGATGATACATCTGTGTATATTGGAATGTTTGGAAGGGGAAAAAACGTAGACCCAGCAGTCCTTACTACGTGAAACACGCGTGAAGTCCATCCTTCGATGAGTGGCTGTAGATCCTTTTGCAGAGGACTGACTATTCTCCGCAGCATAGCTTGCAAGACTCAGCTTGGCCTAGGGTCTCTGCTCAGACAGAGCTACTCTATCCGTTGTCACAGACACAGAGATCAGCGGCACGCACGATCGGGACTTTTGGCCGCAGCTGTTTCCCAGCCATCCCGTTATTCCGCGTTGCTTGTGGCTGCTCTTCAATGAATCCTTAAAGTGTTTCTTGTGCTGTGCTATTTATGATTGCTCCCCTTCATCTCACTCTGCAACAGCTGTTTGTGCATCTTGAATGCAGTAGGGTATTAAATTCCACTTTACTAGAGGCAGCCCATCATTCTAGCCTGTCGAGATCTTTTTGGATTTGAAATCTGTCATCTTCCATGTCATTGTGGCTCCTGGCTTTGTGTCAACCCCAAATTGGTAAGTATGCTATCTATTGTTTCTCTGAGGCAGCTAGGTGACAGAGGGCATAGAGTTCTGGATTTAGAATCAGGGAGACCTTCCCTATTTCATAGCTGTGTGACCCTGAGCAGCTCCCTTCATGCCTTTCTGTGACTCACCTATAAAACGAGTTCAATGGCCTCCCTTCCAGCATTGAATCTATAGTCATATGGTCCTATATTGAATAGCACAAGTCAAGAATAGATCCTTGGGATACTCAACTGAAGACTTCTCTTCAAATTGCCATTACTTCATTAACCACCCATCTTTCAGCTAATTATCCAACCAGTTCCAAATCCATATAATAAGAGAATTTTATAACCTATATCTTTTTTCCCCACAAAGATGTTTTCCGAGACTTTGTCAAATGCCTAATGGAGATTCATATAATCTACGTATATGACTGAGGTGGCTAGGTGGTGTGGTGGATAGAGTGCCAGGCCTGGAGTGAAGAAAATCTGAATTCAAACCCAGCCTCAGACACTTAGTAGCTGTGTGACCCTGGGCAAGTCGCTTAAACACTGTTTGCCTCAGTGTCTTCATCTATAAAATGAGCCGGAGAAGGAAACGGCAGACACTTCAGTATCCTTGCCAAGAAAACCCCAAAAGTGGTCATGAAAAGTCAGACGTGACTAAAAATGACTGAACTGAAATATAGGTGATCAATGAGTCTAGTATCTTTGTCGAGAGAAAAAATGAGGTTAGTCTGATAAGATTTAGTTTTGTTGAACCCAGACTGCTTTATAGAGATCATTCATCTTTTCCCTTGCTAAGTCTACAAACTAGCCTTTAGGTAATATAGTCTAGAATTTTCCCAAGACCATAATATTTAGAACTAGAAGAGACCATAAATATCAATTAGTACAAATACTGCATTTTATAGATGAGATGACTGAAGCCAGAAAGGTTAACTGAATTCAAATTCAATGGATAGAGTTTGAAGAAGTGGACATTTCCCTCTTTCTAAAACATGGGCCATTTGCCCATTTCTACCTATCCAAAATTATTCAAAATCTACCCCACAAAATGGTTTAGCATTTGGATCAAAAGTTGTAAGATCTAGAGATAGAAGGAAGCTCAAGTCGTTTAATATAACCTCATCATTTTGCAGGAGAGGAAAGAGAGGCCCAGACGGTTGAAACGATTTGTCCAAGGTCACATAGAGAGTAAACAGGAAATTCTGTATCCTCGGATGTGGTTCATCTGGGCCTACTGACTTAAGCTCATTGTGGTCAGCAAGTTGTTCTCTTACACATTCCTCACTAATCTTTTGTTCCCTGTTAGCCGTTTTCTATTCTATCCCATCCAGTCTGAATATGGAAAAAATAGAAGCAAAATTGTAGGTGAATAATTTTTCCTTTTTTCCATAATTCATTGTCATCATTGGTCCTATCTCTTCTTTGACCTTCCTTTTGCTTCTTGTAGAATTAAAATATCACACACACACACAAATACACACATATGCTCACTCACTCACTCACCTTTATCATTCACTACAAGCCTCAACTCATTCTGGGCTTTAATGATTCTGGCATTGGATTGGGCTACTCTTTCATATTCTCCTGTTATTTGGCCTTACTTCAATCTTTTATACTTGTTTTTAAAATTATCTGAGTTGGTTGTGAAATCCCCTCTATGATTTTACTAGAAAATGATTGTCTAGCCTTTGCTTAAAGTGATAGAGGAATTCATCATTTCCTTCTTTTTTACTTAGTTTTTAAAGGATATATTTGGTTCTCATATCATTTTATTTCCCAATTTATCCTTCCCCACTCCTGTGCCCAAAGTTGTTGTTCAGTCATTTCAGTCATGTCCAACTCTTCGTGACTCTATTTTGGGGTTTTCTTGGAAAAGATACTAAGGTGGTTTGCCATTTCTTTCTCTAGCCCATTTTATAGATGAGGAACTGAAGCAAACAGGGTTAAGTGACTTGCCCAGGTTCGCACAATTAGTAAGTGTCTGAGGTCAGATTTGAACTCAGGAAGATGAGTCTTCCTAATTCCAAATTCAATGCTCTATCCACTGCACCACCTAGCTCTGCCAGCCTCCCTCGGCCACCCAAAGAATTATCCTTTTTAATGAAGAATAAAAAAGGAAAGGGTTGAGGAGGAATAATTCAACAAAACTAAAACAAATCAAGTCCAATCATATATGTAATACTCCATATCCATAGTCCCCCACCTCTGAAAAGAAGCGAGGGAGGTATATTTTCCTATCTCTTCTTCAAGGTCCAGCTTGGTCATAATAATTACACAGCAGTCAATAATCTGCCATTTTGCAAGACAACCCATTACATTTTTGTACAGCTTTGATTCTTTAGAATTTTTTTCACATAAAGTCTAAGTCTGACTCCTGGTAATTCCCCAGGTGACAAAGAACAAACCTAATCTCTGTTCTATGCCAGTCTTTCATATTTTTGAAGATGGCTATCATGTCTCTTGCTCAAAG
>JAQQSZ010000394.1:0-19089 GCA_028646595.1 Phalanger gymnotis | reverse complement strand
TAAGTGAGTTCAATTCTACACTGCCCTCTTCTTTTTAATCCCTTGTCCCCTTATCCTAATGCAGATCTTATCCTGGAAGCATCAACTTTGGATCACGTACTATCCACTGCCTTTACTCCTACGTATGTGAATGAATGAAGCTGGTGGAAATCACAAAATCATACTGATTGGATTCATCAAAAACTTCTGTTAACATAACCTCAACAGGACCCTCACTGCTGCAGGATGATCCTTTTATCCCTCCTTAATTAATAAGTACTCCATTCACTACAGTGCCTCTTCCAAATATTTCTATCCATTCACTGATGTTTTACTTTCCTCAATATAACTTCAAAAACATATTTTCTTGTCTTTAGCTTTAACTAACCTTGAGATTAGTTTGACCTTTAGCACTTCTGAAACTATTCTGACCACCTTGTACCATTTTCTTATTCGCGATCTTTTCTACCTTCTGCTTACCCTTAAATTCTTAAATACTCAAATTAATATTTGAGCTTAATAAAAAAATGAATATTCTTCCCAATGGTATATCTGCACTTGCCCACTCTGTGCCTTTCTTCTTCCTATCATCCCATAGGTTCAATATAGTGAGCCCATCATATGTGCCAGGGTTCTTTGTATTTTCTTTTTGACATGTGTTATGATGATTGACATGTGAGTATATTGGTAGAATGTGTTTGCTCTCATCATGTATCCAAGCCATGATGGTCAATTCTTCCATTTTTTATGCCATTTTTACTCCTCTTTCCTTAGCTTTTATGCACTTCTACCTCTTTACATCTTCCATTTCCACCTAAGTTGGCTGATGAGTTTTCTGTATATCTACATGTCAATAAGACTTGAATGAACCTTATCCTGCAAAATTACACAAATTGTTTCCTTCTGGGACTCAGTTTTCTGCTCTGTAAATCAAATATATAGATTAGATGTCCCCAAAGTCTCTTCTAGCTCTAAAACAGCACAGTGAGAGTTTTAGGGAGTATATTCTAAGCTCTCCTTCAATACCCTCCCTGAAAAGATCTATCTTGTCATAAATTACCATCCTCCTCCCTACAGTAACCGATCTTCTTGAATACTAAGCATGAAAAAACAATTGACTTTATCACATAGTTATTAGGAGAAAAAACATAAAATATCAGACTTATTTCTTTTATTCTCTGTATTCCAATGTAAGGTATTGTTGCCTGTAATAGCATTTGTAGTATTTACTTGAATGTATAAATTTCTGTTTATGGCTCTTACACTGACAAATAATTACATATATAAGTTATTTCCTTGACTTCCCCAAATGATATTTTTCACTTCCAAATTTTAATTTTAATTTGTTTAGTTTTGGTATTATGATTTTTCTTGATTTATTCAATGTATATTTCAAAACATTCTTATACCTTAAACATTTCTTTTACTTTGCACACTCTTCCTTAAACCTGTGTCAATCAACTATATCATAGAATCATGGGTCAAGAAGCCATCTAATCCATCTGTATGCCCTCTAGGAAGGACATTACCTTTCCTTGCCTAGATAGGTGGCCGTCTATCTTGTTTTTAGAGATCTCCATAAATACAGATCCTAATCTTCTATGTGCTGAATTTCTTTGAGTATGTAGATAACCAGCAATCAGAAGTTTTTGGTTTTAATGTCCTGAAAACAGTTAGTAGAAAATAACAGCCCTAAGCATTTTAGAAGCACATAGTGAAATGAAAAAAAAAGTAACTAACTTGTAACAAATAATAGTGGAAGGAGTACTGGACCAAGTTGGAATTAATAAACTGGGGCTCAAATATTAGATTCTGCATTTATGTGATAAAGGACAAGTCTCCTAATTTCTCTGAAACTCATTTTCTTTAAATACACAAGAATATTTCTTTTATACTTTAAAAGATCACTATGAGTAAAGAACATTGAAAACATTAAATAACTATAAGAATATTTGTTGTGATTATCAATATCATAGCTGTAATGAAGGCATTCATAATTCCCTTGATTCTAAGTGTTAAATAACAAGGCATCTCTAGCAAGATATAATGAAATTTAATCATCTTGAACTTCTTTGTGAGTAGTTGTTATTCAAATCTCCATATTCCTACCTTTAGTTTTTCATTTTACTTGACCCAGTATGAACTGCCTTGGTTTTGGAACCCAAGATGGAACCTTTATTATGATGTCTAGCCCTTGGAATTTATATGTTGTGGATGCTTGGTTTTAACATTTAATCAGTGGAATAGCTTAGACTTAATCCATCCTGTTGCTGGGCCCTTAGTGATGCTGACTTATGAAAAATTATGTCTTAGCCCTGATTCATACCAATTACAAGTACTCTCCATCCTGATAGAGTTGTTTTGATGCTTGTAATTGGTACAATGTTTGCTTAACTACTAGAAGTGAAGAAGAGAATGAACTGAAGAAGTTATAGCAAAAAATGCTAGAAACAAGATCATATATTTAGGCAATTCCCTCACTTAATAGAAGATCAGACAAAAGCCAGCTCTCCAAGTGAAATAGAAAACTCTCATAGTGGTGATATACTGAGAACCAAGGAATGGTTATATTTGCACGGGAAACATTTATAATGTATACTTCGATAAATCTGTTCAGATAAGTGTTTTAGCTGTGGAAAATAAGGAATTAATAATTAATATGGTAAAAATAAATTTGAGTTTAACTCCTGTGGTAAAAATTGTCAAAACTAGGTAAAAATATGAAGATGACTTTTCTCTTCTACTCTCAGCTACTGAAGAAGATAATAGAGCAAAGAGGATTAGAGGAGAAAAACTTCAGGTGAATAATTATAATAAATTGTGAATTTGACTTAGTGGTTTTTGGTCTTTTGAAGACTGAATTTGTGAGAAGAAATTTGGGGAAATTGAGAAAAATGAAAGAAGAGGCTAGAAGGATAGAAGGGCTTGATCTGAAGGAGTGTTGAATGCACTATCATCAAAAAAGACTGAAGAAAAGAACCCAAAAGTGGATCAGAAGAACTGAAAGATAAGGTTAGTCATTGATGTAAATAAGTGTGGGTAAGTAAATGAAATTGACAAAATGTGATAATTTAAGGATAAGATGAAAGGAAGAAGAGAGAAAAGAAAAAGAGAAACATAAAATCATTTAACATTATTCTTAGGGGTAGAAGAATTTTTTGCTTTAATCTCCTCTGAAGATAAACCCCAGTCTTCTCTATTCCCATAGTAATGGTCTAAGGTTGGATTCTTTCTCTTTTGCCTGTTGATTTTTTTTTTAATTTATAGTAGCTTAGGTTTTGTAATCACCTCTAATCATGAAATGTGGGGGAATGCTGTCTCTGGCATCAGACTCTCCTTCAGCTCTTCCCTGTGCCTTGGAACTAAAACCGAGACTTCCAGCCTCCTATAAGTGCCCACAGTGAGCAGTGTCTGCCCACTGCTTATGCACTCACCAGGCATGTGCTGTTTTCTTCTCACCCCTGGCCATGTCTCCACAGCACAGCTGGGTCTGCAGTCCTTTTCAGTAGAGGTTCCCTCAATCTTCCCCAGATTAGATGGCCAACTCCCCTCATTATTCCAAGGGTAAAAGGTCTTATGGCTGGGGCTAAGGCAGCCTTCCAACCCAGCTATCTCTAGGGCCTGCAGCTTATTTTTTTAAGACGACCTAGCCTGAAGGTGTTTACTCTTCACTGGGAATGAACCTGGTCCTGGAACTTTTTTCTGCGGATCTTCTCTAATTGTCCCAGGAGAACCACTGTCTGCCACTACTTTTATTTATTTTTACTGATCTGTGTTTGTCTCGAGATGCTGCTATTAACTCATTTGTGTGGGAAATCTGGAGAGCTTGGGATTTTCTGACCTATTCTACCATCTTCTCCAAATCCTCTCTGAAGAATAGAATCCTCCAATCTTAATGAAACAAAGCATAGAGACATCCACAAAAAAAACATGATTTTAATTATGTTACAGTAAAACACTTTTGCAAGAAATAAATCAATAAAAATAAAATAAGCAGAAAATATTTCTAGATATTAATTGGAAAATATGTACAAAAATTGACTGAAAGATTTGTTTTGAAATCTTTCAAAGTTTTATTTTCCTTTACATTGCTGTGATAATTATGTAAAACACTCTCTTGGCTCTGGTCATTTCACTTTACTGGAGTGTTTAGAGAGGACATGCCTTTGATGTGAGAGTTTGCAAAGCCCTTTTCAGGGCTACTCATCCACCTTTCCTGTCCACCTGTCATCCAATTCTCACTAGTGACTCCAAGAAGCTGTAGTATGCCCAGTGGCCACACCCTGGTAAAACTGCCTTGTTAAAAGGGCTAAATCAGGTTCAAAGTAACCAATAAGCTCAAACCCATTGATAAGTTAAGAGGATGTCTACCCTAAGCATGTGAATCCTTTCCCCAACTGAATGGGGATGAGAAGAATTTGTTCCAATAACCATGAATTTGGCTGAAGCAGGTACTGTGGAGTACCTGGAGCTTGGTCAGACTTCATAGATGCCATCATCTACACTGCATCCCAGATTTCAGTTTTTTCTATTCAATTTATTATTTTTGCTCTGCTATCATAATTCTGCTGATAATTTTCATGAGATGGGACTGAGAAGTAAAATAAACTTTTGAGAAGGGACAAGGTAAAAAGAGAGAGAGAAGGAGAAACAGGGAAAATAATGTTAGTAACTAACTGTGAATATGAATGAAGGAACTCACCCATAAAATGGAAGCAGATAGCAGATTGGATTAAAATCTAATAATCAGATCAGAATCTGAATTTTTACAAGAAACATGCTTGAAACAGAGAGACACATACAGATTAAAGGCAAGGGGGTAGAGTAAAATCTGTTATGCTTCATTTGAAGCAAAAAAAAAGCTGGGTAAGCTATCATGATCTCAGACAAAGCAAAAGCAAAAATAGATCTAACTAAAACAGATACGAGAGAAAACTACTTTTTCAAAAAGGGTACCATAGACAATAAAGTAGTGTTATTACCAAATGTATATGCACCAAATGGTGTAGCATGCAAAATATTGAAGAAAGTGTTAAATGAGTTACCAGAAAGGATAGATACTAAAACTATACTAGTGGGGAACCTCAACTTTCCCTTCTCAGAACTGGAACTCAGAAATTTACTGAAAAACCTCTCAACTTTCCCTTCTCAGAGCTAGAACCCAGAAATCTAACCAAAAACACAATAAACAAGAAAGAAGTTAAGGAGATGAATCACAGAAAAGTTAGCTATAATACAGCCATTGAAGAAAGTTGAATTGGAATAGAAAGGAATATGACTTTTTCTAAGTGGTAGATAGCACCTACACAAAAATTCGCCATGTATTGGGGCATTAAAATGTCACAAACAAATGCACAAAAGCAGAAATATTAAATACATCCTTTTCAAATTGTAATGTAATAAATATATTTTCTATAAATGGCCATGCAAATGTAGATTAAAATTAATTGGAAAGAAGTAATCTAATCCTAAAGAACGTGTAGATTAGGGGCAGCTAGGCGGTGCAGTAAGTAGAGCAATGGCCATGGAGTCAGGAAGACCCGAGTTCAAATCTGACCTCAGATACTTGACACACTTACTAGCTGTGTGACCTTGGGTAAATCTCTTAACCCCAATTGCCCTGACAAAAAAAAAAAAAACAAACAAAAAAAACTTTAAAAAAAGAAATTAAAAATAGAATGTGTAGATTAAAGGAAAAATCATAAAAAAGCAATCAATAATTTCATTAAAGAGAATGACAATAAATGAGACCACATACCAAAAAATATGTACTTAGGAGAAATTGGTACTTAGGGGAACCAAATCAGTACTTAAGGGAAAATTTATGTGTCTAAATGCTTACATCAAAAAAAAAATAGAGAAAGGACATGTGATGAAAAATGCTATCCATCCTCAGAGAAAGAATTGGTGGAATCTGAATGCCAATGAAAGCATTCTATTTTTAATTTATTTTTTTCAAAGGGGTCTGTATTTTCTTTCATAATTTTTGGAAACATTTTTTTTTATGATGGCACATGTATTACCTATATCTAAGTGTTAGACTTCTCGGCTGTTGGAGGGGAGGAATAAGATAATTTGAACTCAGAATTTTAAAAAATGAATTTTAAAAATTGTTTTTACAAGTAACTGGAAAATAATTTCTTTAAAAAAAAGAATAGAATCAAAAGTGCTAAGACTCAGAGTGTTTTAGGCTTGTCAGAGCCATAATGACATTAACAAAAATTTTCTTTATTTATGCCATGGGAAAGAGCAGGAACAAATAAGTGATCAAATTACTGCTCTGTATGAATCATATGATAATCACATCAAGAAGGCAGAACTAGTAGTAGTAGCAGTCTAATTTTGCTTCTATTTTCACTGCCAAAGAGAATCAACTTTTCCCTTAGAAGGAGAGCAAAACTGACTATAGAGAATTGATATAAAGACTAAGTAAAGATATGTCAAGAGACAGCATATTTGTCTTCCAGAAACTGAAGTCAACTGTATCCTATATCACTAAAAGAGCTGGATGATATGATTGATAAGGAGCTACTAGTGCTATCTAAAAATCTTGGAGAATAGGAGAAGCGATACAAGACTGGATAAAGTATTTTTTTTTAAAGAGAAGAGAATTCAACCCAAAATTATAGGCCAACAAAATTGATTTTGATTTCTGGCAAGTTCTAAAATGTATTATTAAAATTATTATTGATGAACACCTGGAAAAAAAGAAGCAATTATCCAGCATGACTTCACCAAGAATAAGTTATGCTAGGATCGCCTTATTTCTTTTTTCAACAGAGTTCCTAAAATCCTAGGCTAAAGGATTACTCTAGCTAGTTTGCCTAGATTTCATTAAAACATTTCATAAAGTATCCTATAATATTCTCATGGAAATTATGAAAAAATGGTACCACTAGATGGATTTGGCACTGGTTTAAAGTCCAGAGTCGAAAAAAAAGACGTCATGGTGTGACGTGGGTTTGGGAGGAGGTATTCAGGAAACACACATCACAGATCTATATTTAGCCTTGTGCTTTTTAATACTTTTACCAGTAACTTGGATAAAGCTGTAGATATCATTCTTGTGAATTTACAGGAGAAACATAATACATAAAATGAGTATACTGATCAGAATATCAATTTGATTTTCCTTGATCATTCCTTGAAAGATGATGTCTAAGCTCTTTTTTGATCATGGCTTTCAGGTTGTCCAATAGTTTTTCAATTTTCTCTCCTGGATCTATTTTCCAGGTCAGTTTTTGTTGAATAAGATATTTCACATTGTCTTCTATTTTTTCATTCTTTTGGTTTTGTTTTATTGGTTTTTTTTTATTTCTCATAAAGTCATTAACTTCCCTTTGCTCTATTCTAATTTTTAAGAGATCTTTTTCTTTAGTAAGCTTTTGGACCTCCTTTTCTATATGGTCAATTCTACTTTTTAGGGAGTTTTTTTTCTTCAATGGATTTTTGTGCTTCTTTTTTTCAATTAGTCAATTCTGCTTTTTAAAGCATTCTTCTCCTTATTGGCTTTTTGTGCCTCTTTTACCATTTGGCCAAGTATGTTTTTTAAGATATTATTTTCTTCAGTATTTTTGGGTCTTCTTTACCCAACTGTTGACTCATTTTTCATAATTTTCTTGCATCAGTCTCATTTCTCTTCCCAATTTTTGCTCTGTCTCTCTTACTTGATTTTCAAAATCTTTCTCGAGCTCTTCTGTGGCCTGATACCAATTCATATTTTGAATGTAGTAGCTTTGATTTTGTTATATTCTTCTGAATGTGTGTTTTGATCTTCCTTGCCACTGTAGTAACATTCTATGCTTAGAATTTTTTTCTGTTGTCTTCTCATATTCTCAGCCTATATACTGACTTTTAACTTTTTATTAAAGTATGGCTCTACTTCCATGGTGGAAGGCATGGTGTTCCACACTTCAAGGGTTTTGTGTAGCTGTTTTCAGAGATAATTCTAGAGACCTGTTAGTTTTCCATTCTTCCAAGGTGGGATGATCTAAGGAGAGGTGTGTTTACTACTCTCCTGGCCCAAGCTCTGGTCTGTGAGTGATCACAAGAACTCTTTTCTGCCCTGGAACTGTGATAAAGAACCCTGCTCTACTGTGGCCACAAATTCTGCCCTGTGTTCCTCTCTCACCCTGGTGAAACAGACCTTTTTCCCCAAACTTTCAAGTTGTCTTGGACTGGAAAATTGTTTCACTCTCTCTTTTTGTGGGTTATGTCACTCTAGAATTTGCTTAGAGTCATTATTTAAAAGTTTTTCAGTGGTTTGAGGGAGAGCTCCCATGTATTCCTGCCTTTACTCTGCCATCTTGGTGGTACCTCCAAAGACAGGCATTCTTTAATATGGGAAGGGGAAAGTCAATGGAAGGGTAAAAATTCATCTTGTCGTGTCTTATCTGCAGAACAGAAAGATGTATATACAAATACCACAAGGTGCCATAATACTGCCATTATCACTACTTAATATTCATGAGGTATTGATAAAAAGCTAGACACTTTGAAGACCATCCTCAAAAGAAAGTATAATAATACATAGGCATAATAATCATATAGAGAGATTTTAAAATGTCTTATTTTAATTTCTTAAATGCTAAGCTCTATCTTAGCACTTTTAGTATATATTTGAACTAAAAAATGGTTTAACAACTTGACCACTATGTTTCTTCTCTCATATCCTTCCAAAAGAATGCTATTTAGACTGGAAAATTTAGAATAAATATTAATTCAGAAGTGAAACCCTAAGGTATTAAGTACATCTAGCTTCCTTCTATGAGCCATATACATTTCAGTAACCCCTCCTTCTGGATCTCAAAGAATGACATCACAGGGTAATGAAAGAACTTGCAGAAGTGATTAGTATCATTGGTATCATTGATCTCTGAGGAATCTTGAAAAATGGGGAAAGTGCTACAAGGTTGAAATTGAAAGAATGACTAAAACATTTAGTTAGTACTTACTAGGCACAAAGCACTGTGCCAGGTATTCTCATTGTATTAGAGTAAAGGGAATTTTCATCTTAAGTGAAATAAAAGGGTCTCATGGACTTCAAGGTACAGCAGCAAAACAGATATTAATGTCTTTTATTAAATGTCATTTCTGCTGATAAAATCTAAACAATTTCTTCTGTTGAACCATTTGATAGTGCAAAGCAATACTATGGCAATTTCTTTGTGGGGAGAGTGATATCAATCGAGGTGGCATTAATTTTTACAGGGATAGTTGCCAGATTGCTTCTCTACAGGGATCACTCTCCAAGAGTGTGTCTGTGGGCACTGTGCTAAAAGCATTGTTATTTTAAAGGCTCTTGGTTTCAGGTTCCTAGGCTGTCTCCATCAGCATTTGAAAGGAGTTTGGGGCCTAAGTGATGGTGGTGATTCTACACAACAATTTTTGCAAACAAGATGGTAGTGAGAGCTGGATTGGAAGCAAATATGGTAGTTTAGGGGACATTGTTACTCTCAAGGTTCTTCAGTTCTGGAATATTGGTCATCCCCATCAAAGACTGAGATAAAATAGTGGCCATGGTGATGATGGTGGTGGTGGTAGTGGTGGCTCAACTTGCCTTGCACATGTTCACCTTTGGCATTCGAAGTCTTTTATAACCTACCATTTCCCATCCCCTCCCCACACACCTTTCCAGTCTTCATACATCTTATTAAAAAGTATGTCCTCTTCAATCCAGTGACACTGGCCTCCTTGTTCTTCGAGGAACAGGATACTATATCCCTCAGTTCTCATCATTTTCTCTAACTGTCCCTCTTGCCTGGAATACTCTCCCTACTTATTTCTGCCTCCTAGAGTCCCTGGCTTCCTTGAAGCTCTAACTCAAATTCCATCTTCTATTGGGAGGTTTTCCCTACTCCTGTTATTTCCAGGGACACCCTTCTGTTAATTGTTTACTATTTATCCTGTATATAGCTTGTTTTTGTATGTTTATATGTTTATTATTACCTCCAATAGATTGTGAACTCCTTGAGAGTAGGGACTATCTTTTGACTCTTTTTGTATTCCCCTGCCCTTAACACAGTGTGTGGCATAAACTAGGTGTAAATAAATGTTTATTGATTATCTGTTTCACTTTAACTTCCATTAATTGGTCATAATTTTCCTTTCTACCAGCTACAACTAAGCAAAACAAACTTAATCCTTCCGTTTGGCAACCTTTCAAATGCTTTATAATGTAATGATTATATAATCAGAATAATAAAATTTCAGGATTGAAAGGCCACTTCAGAGGCCATCTAGTTCAAACAGTACCTGAAAAAAAAACAAGCACACACCAAAAAAGGACTCCTCCTATAACATGTTATATATTTTTATATATACATATATCTGAAAAATCAAAAGATTTTTCTTGACAAACTAGGAGAGCAAGGAATAGTTTACCCATCAGATCTATGGAGAACAGAAGAATTTATGAGCAAACAAGAGATAGAGAACATTATTAAATGCAAAATAGATAGTTTTGATTACATTAAATTCAAAAATTTTTGCGCAAACAAAGACAATGCAACCAAGATTATAAGGAAAGCAGAAAGATGGGAAACAATTTTTACAACCAGTGGCTCTGATAAAGGACTCATTTCTAAAAAACATAGAGAACTGAGCCAAATTTATAAAACAAGCCATTCCCCAATTGACAAATGGTCAAAGCATATTAATGGGCAGTTTTCAAGTGAAGAAATTAAAGGTATGTATAGTCATATGAAAAAATGATCTAAATCACTATTGATGAGAGAAATAGAAATCAAAACATTTCTGAGGTACCACATCTTACCTATCAAATTGGTTAATGTGACAAAATAGAAAAATGTTGAATATTGGAGATGTGGGAAATTGGAACACTAATGCATTGTTGGTGGAATTGTGAACTGATACAATCATTCTGGAGAGCAATTTGGAACTATGTCCAAAGGGCTATGAAACTATGCATACCCTTTGACTAAACAATACCACTTCTAAGTCAGTAGCCTAAAGAGATCATAAAAAAGGGAAAAAGGGAAAAAATACCACATGTACAAAAATATTTATAGCAACTCTCTTTGTGGTGGCCAAGAATTGGAAATTGAGGAGATGTCCATCAATTGGGGAATGGCTGAGCAAGTTGTAGTATATGAATGTAATGAAATACTATTGTGCTATAAGAAATGATGAGCAGGCAGACTTCAGAAAAACCTGGAAAAATTTATATGAACTGAAGCTGAGCGAAGTGAGGAGAACCAGGAGAATATCGTACACACTAACAGCCACATTGTGCATAGACTAATTTTGAAAAACTTAGCTCTTCTCAGCAATATAAGAATGTAAGAGAACTCCAAAAGACTAGCAATGGGAAATCCTATCCCTATCCAGAGAAAGGACTTAGGAGTATGAATATTGATGGAAACATACCATTTGTTCTCTTTTTCTTTTTTCTTTTCTTTCTTATTTTCATGGTTTCTCCCATTGGTTCTAATTCTTTAAAACATGACTAATGTGAAAATATGTTTAATATGAATGTGTATGTGAAGCTTATATCAGATTGCACACCATCTTGGGTAGGTGGGGGTAAGGGAGAGGAAGAAAATTTAGAACTCAAAATCTTATGGAAGTGAATATTGAAAACTAAAAGGAAATAAATCAATTAATTTTTTTAAAAAAGATTTTGCTTGAAGTATTTTAGTGATGAGAAAATCCACTATGTTCTTAAGGAATTCACTACACTTCTAAATAGCACTACTTATTTGGAAGTTTTCCTTAAATCAAGCACATGTATGTTATTGGCCATGTTCACACCCTGTTGTAAGTTCAGCCATCAAATCCATGCAGAACATTTCCATGTGATAGATATCCCTTTAAATATTTGAAAACAACTTTAATATCATCTGAAGTCTTTTCTTCCACAATCTAAAAACCCTGAAGTTCTTCAGCAGATAAAATGGATAATTAACTCTAGCTTATAACTCTCCTTGTTAAGTAACCAATACACTATATGTGGTATGATGAGGGGACAGTACAGTGATAATACCTCTTTCTCATGACTCCCTTAGTTCAAAGACTCCATTCACTATCACTGCTGCCACATCGTACTGTCAAACTATACTGATCTTGCAACTCACTAAAGTCCCTAGATCTGTTTCAGGCAAACTAATATAGTCATACCTCTCATATTTTGCACTTAAGGAGCAGACTATTTTTTTTATTCAGGTATGAGGATTTGTATTCCTATTAAATTTGTTACTTTTATATAAACCAATTTTCTAGTCACTTAAATTCTTTTTGAATTTTTCTTTTGTCTTCCTACATATGAGCCAACCATCCTAGAAAGCAGTTTTTTTTTAAATTTATTCCACCCCTAGAACTGTTCAATTGATTCTTCTGTTATAAATGGACAGATTTCATAGCAAATTGAAATAGAGTTCTCTAAACCTTAAGAGGAAATTCTATATTCTCTCATTGTTCTTTACCAATATAAGGTAATATAATCCCTCTCTTCATGAAGTCAATAAGAATGGAAGACAAATAACAACAAGTCCAATATATTAGATTCTACTTATCTACTGTATTTCCTTCTAAATCGCTCCCGTCCTTTTACTCAGTTTCAACTTCCCCCTTTCTGTTGGTTCCTCTTTCACTTACCTCAAAGTATCTTTCATGCAAAAAAAGTAAAAAAGAAAAGCCTTCAACATGCCCTACTGTTCCCTCAAATTATCATCCTATATCCCTCCTCCCTTGCTCAGTCAAATTTCTGGGGGAAAAAGTGTTCTGTATTCATCATCTACACATCCTATTCTCTTACTCACTACTCAAGCCTTGGCAGACACCTGCCAAAGTCATTTTCTTTAAATGCAAGTATGAGTGAGTCACTTCCCTACTCAATAACCTCTAGTGGCACCCTATTGTCTATGGAATACCTATAAACTCTTTAGATTTTAAAGACTTAACTTGGAGCAATTCTCTTGACAGCTTCATAAGACATTACTTCCTTTACCTCATTCTATGATCAAACCACATTGCCCTTTCTTATATTTCTCTCATGCAGCCCTCCATCTCATGTGTCTGTGACTTTGCACAAATAATTCTCTATAATAGGAGTGTACTTTTTCTTGATCTCAACCTTGTGTAATCCATATTTTCCTTCAAGGCTCATTTTGACATTACCTTTTACATGAAGCTTTTCTTGAGGCCTCCAAATGCTAGTTTCCTCTTTTTCTTACTACCTTTTATTCCTCTACTTTTTATGCATTTGTATTTATTATGTGTGTGTTTACTCATACACACCTTTATAATATGCAAATTAATCTATATATAATGTGTATATACATATTATAATGTGTATAATAAATATTTTATATATTGTATGTATATATTATATAATATATTCATATATAGGTATCTATGCATATTATACTTTATGTAAATTTAAAATGCAAGCTCTTTGAGTAGGAATTGTCTCTTTAGCACAGTTCCTGACATGTAGTAGGTGGTTAATAAATACTTCTTTGATCCCAAGAGTTTGAAATCCTACCTTTATGTAGTTTAACTGAGTACATAGATTAGATTTTTTTCAATTTATGAAAGTCTTACAATACAGAAGAGGTTCTAGTTAGAAAAAGACATGATAGATGAAGGCAAAATTCAAAGACAGAGACTAATAAGAATATAAAGAAAAGAGACTAAAAATATAAATGGAAAGTTAAAATTTAGATATTGGAGAAATTGGAGACATAAAGAGTAAGGATATTTTGAGAGTATAAAAGGGGTGTATTATTTATGATTTTCACTGTATTTTCCAGCAGCATCTTAATTTACAATGTCTACTCATTTAACAAACATTTATTAAGAACTTCTATATGCAATATACTGAGCTGGATGTTAGCACAAGATAAATGAGACAGAACTCCTGTGCTTAGAGAACTTCCAGGTGTGTGTATGTGTGTATGTGTGTGTGTGTGTGCGTGTGTGTGTGTGTATGTGTGTGTGTGCATGCAGGGAGGGGAGAGAGAGAGAGAGAGAGAGAGAGAGAGAGAGAGAGAGAGAGAGAGAGAGAGAGAGAGAGAGAAACAGAGAGAGACAGATTCAGAGACACAGACACACACACACACAGACAGAAAGAGACAAAGAGACAGAGACAGACAGAGACAGAGACAGAGAGATAGACGGATACCAAGATAGAGAGAAGTTTTGAGGAAAACATACAGGAAATAGTTGAAAAAGGCTTCCAAAGAGTGAAAAGTATCCAGGTGATTACGAAGATGTAATACTTATATGAAAACGGTTACTTTGGGGGGAGGTATTAAAATGTTGGCTTTGCTATATTTTACAATGTATGTCTTGTTACAATGTGTAAATTTAGACAAATGTTTTTATTAATCAGAAAAGATATTTAATTTGTCTTTCCTTTTTTCCCTCTTTTACTTTTTCCCTCCCTCCTTTTCTCCTCCCCTCCCTTTTTCCCCTTCCCTCCCTCCATTTCTTCATTTCTTCCTTCCTTTAAAAATTCTATGGTTTTCACATGACATTTGTCTTGGTTGACTAACAGAACATCCTATAGGGGAAAAAGAACAATAATCTTCCAATAACTGAAAACGCAGTAGATGTGAAAAAATATTTTATATGAGAAAGAATAGAAACTTTTTTTCTGGTTTTAAACTCAACACGAAAGCTGAGTTTCAAAGCCAGGCAAATTATGCATATTGCCTTTACAAATATGTATACTATGTATTTATGTTTAAATGACCGGTAATGAGTTCATTTCTGTATAAGTATATTTGTTAGCATCTTTATTTGAAAGTAAAAACTATGTTCATATTACCATATACAAGGTCCTTTTTGTATAAAAAAGGAAAATGAAAAGAAAAAGACAAACTAATATTTTTGAATTAAATTAAACTATAATGATTACTGCATATCTTCACAAAAGACATTTTGTAACATTAAAGATTTTTTTGCTAATTGCACAAGGTACATTATCATGCAAAAGAATGTTAGTGAAGGTTGAAAAGGACAAACCAACTATTCTCGTACATCACCATAATTATACAGCCCCATGTTTGAACAATTACATTTATGTAGACTCACTGTTAAAATCAATGTTACTTGTACAGCTAGTCCTTAATCAATGAAATCAGTCAATTTACCATGGTCACATCCTTCTTCTTAATTAAGACAGTGATATCTCTGGAGCACAGGGTCTCAAAGAGATAAATAAGTACAGAGGTTGGGAAATGTCAAAGAGGTGACTTCCTGATTTTACTCCTGATGAACTTGGGAGGAAATAAGACAGTTTCTTTAGTTCAGGGAAGTAACACAATCTTCTAAAGAGATGGCTTAGCATTCATTAAGAAAAGAGCAGGTAGTAGTGTCTGACAGAAATAGCACTAATGAGCAAAGAGTGCTTTCAACATGCATATCCTTCATAGTCATACTCTGAATTATGAAGGTTGTGCCACTTAAGCCAGTTTTAATTAAAGTGAGCATAGACCTCTTTGGACAGTTAGCCTTTCTTTCCAAAATCCATTTTAATACGGTGTCATTTTGTTGTCATAATCAAAATGGCAAAGTGATGGAATAACCTACTTAAAATGTCTGTGGTGTTAAAGCAGATATGGTAAACATCCTCTGGTGACATATGTAATAAGGGTATCACCTGGAAGACCAAGACGGCATGCTCTGTGTTGTCAGCATAAAAAAAACATAATGATAGAGATGACAGCAAAGATCTTTAAAGACTCAGTATAAATGTTCCATTCTCCAGGTAAACTATTAAAGTCTTAGGAGTTGGAAGAGAGAAAATAGACAGAGACAAGTTAAGATATAAGCACAGATTTTCTTCATGTTACAAAACAGACTGCCTCTGCATTTTGCAACAAATTAGTAATTTCTTCTTCTTCCTAATTGGCTATAGAGAGGTGGAAACTTTATAAAGAAGACTGGGATTGGGGTAGAAGAGGAGAGGTCACAAATGAATAAAATAAAGTATGATCATATTTTGAAAATATGTTTTTATTGATTACTTTTGTTCTTATATTATGAGCATTTCAAGGAGAAAAAATTCCCTAGTTCCAATTGAAAGACTGAATTTTCTAATGTAATAAAGAAAAAAAACATTAAGAAAAAATACTCTTTATGGTGACTTTATATGTGTGCATATCATTCCAGTCTAGAAGTCTCTCACCACTCAGCCATGATTAGGGAATTATATATGAAACCATCATTAATTTTCAGTGACTTAGAGTTTAGGTTTCTCTTTGTGCTCTTTTAAAAGTATTATTTTAACTACTGTATATATCAGTCTTTTGTTCCTTATTTCATTCCACATCAATTGAAAGACATATTCCTATTTTTTTTGTCTGAATTTTTTATATTTGTATTTTCTTACTGCTTAATAATACCCTATTTCTTTCATAGAGTCATATTTGGAGATATTTTTTTTCAGCCCCTCCACAATTGACAGGCATTTTCTCCACTTCTGGTACTTTATTATAACAAAGAGTGCTACTGTGAATATTTTGATAAGCATTATAGCTTTGTGTTTATAAGTCCCTTGGTTTTATTGTGCCCATTTGTGAGATAGATTAATCAAAAGGTAAAGAAATATTTATATAATTCCAAGCTGATATACTTAACAAAGAAACAACTTGCTGCTCTGCCAAATACGTATTACTGTTCCTTTGCACAAATTTTCCAGTACTTTACCATTTTTTTCATCTTTGCCAATTGGCAGAGAATGAAGTGAGTTCTTTTAGTTTACTACATTAAGGATGTAGAGCATGTTTTAATATAATCATCGTTTATAAATGTTTTGAAAATTGTTATATCCTTTGACCCATTATATATTAGGTAAATCATCTTGATGTTGTGTCTTTGTCTCAGTTTCATAATAGATCACAGATACTAATCCTTCTTAACTGATGCTTGACAAAATATTACTCCCTTACTCTTACTTACTCAGCTTATTATTTCTTTCTTTGCTTCATAAATGTAAAAATTCTTAAAACATTCATGGAATTTACATTTTCTGTAATTTCTTCACTTTGGTTAGTTAAGAATTCTCCTCATAGAAGATGGCAGGGTGATAGGGGAAATGACTCTCAATGGAATTGGCTCAAAGAAGGAATATCATACACATTCAGTTGAGTATAAAAATCTATCTTCCCCTACAAGAAAAAAGGAGGGGAAGGGGATATGATAAGAAGGGATGATAGAAGCAAGTGCAGATAGAAGGGTAGTCAGAAGTAAAACAGCCTTTCGAGGAGGGATAGGATGAAGGTAGAGAGAAAGAGAAAGTTGAACAGGAGAAAAGTAATACTGAGGGAAGTATACAGCAAGTAATCAACTGTGAATAGGATTGGGATGGATTCACCCATAAAATGGAAGCACATGGCAAAGTGAATTAAAAACTGGAATCCTACAATATGTTGTTTACAAGAAACACTAATTTGGAGAGAAACGCGGAGAGTAAAGGTAAAGGGATGGAGCAGAATCTATTATGCCTAGGCTGAAATTTAAAAAAAAAATAAGAAAGAAAAGAGAAGAAAAGCAACCAGAGTAGCAATCATGATCTCAGACAAACCAAAAACAAAAATAAATCTAATTAAAAGAGATAAGCAAGGAAATTATGTTTTGGTAAAAAAGGTACCATAGGCAATGGAGTAAAATAAATTTTTAACATATATGCACAAAATGGTATAGCATCCAAATTCTTGAAGGAAAAATAAAATGTTAGAGGAGGAAATAGTAAAACTATACTAGTGAGAGACCTCAAATTCCCCCTCTTAGAACTAGATAAATCTAACCACAAAATAAATAAAAGGGAAGATAAGAGATGAATAGAATTTTAGAAAAGTCAGTTATGATATATTTCTGAAATAAATTTAATGGCAAAAAAAAAGAATATACCATTTTTCTAATATACCATTTGTTAGGGCATAAAATCCTCACAAATGCAGAAAAGCAGAAATATTAAAATACATCCTTTTCCTATCATAATGCAATATGATACATTCATTAAAGGGTCATGGAGAGATAAATAAAAATTAATTGGAGCCTAAATAATCTAAAAATAAAGAATGAGGTGGTAAAAAACCCCTAATTATATTAAGAATGAGTAATTTCAGTAAATAGAATGAAACCATGAGACAACATACAAAAATTATTGGAATATAGCCAAAACAGTAGTTGGGGAAAATTTTTTACCTGTAAGCACTAAAAACAATAAAATAGAGAAAGAGCAGATAAATTACTTGGGGATGCAACTAAAAAATACCTAGAAAAGGAACAAATAAAAAATCTCCAAAGTGGAAATCCTGTAAAATCAAAGGAGAGATAAATAAAATTGCAATTAAGAAAGCCATTGAAATGAAAAAAAAACCTAGAAGACGGCTTTATGATAAAAGCACAATAAAAAAGATAAACAGGTAAACTATTGGTTGATTTGATTTAAAAAAGAGAATAAAACCAAATTACTAGTATCAGAAATGAAAAAGGTGAATTTACTACTAATGATGATGAAATTAAATTAATTATTAGGAAGTATTTTGCCCAATTATACACTAATAAGTCTGATAAGCTAAGTGAAATGGACAAATATTTTTTAAAAAAATTGTCCAGATTAACAGAAGCAGAACTAGAGTACTAAAATAATTCTTTCTAATGAAAAGAAACCGAACACACCATAAATTATCTCCTTAAAAAAATCCCCGGGATGAGATGAATTTCCAAATAAATTCTACACAAAACTTAGACAATAAAAACCAACTGTAATTAAAGTATTTGGGAAAATTGGCAAAGAAGAAGTCCTGCAAAATCCTCTTACTACCTAATATGATGCTGATACCTAAACCAGAAAAAAAAAGCTTTTGACAAAACACAACACCCATGCTTATTTAAAAACACTAGAGAGCATAGGAATAAATCGAGTTTTCCTTAAATGATAAATAACATCTATCTAAAACTATCAGCAAGCATTATATAATGGGCATAAACTAGAAGTATTTCCAATAAGATAAGGGGTAAAACAAGAATGTATATTATCACCACCATTATTCAATATTGTGCTAGAAATGTTAGCTTTAGGAATAAGAGAAGAAACAGAAATTGAGGGAATTAGAATAGTCATGGAGGAAACAAAGC